>CM061533.1:75618409-75921836 GCA_030545055.2 Neoaliturus tenellus | reverse complement strand
CATTTCTTAAATTACGAAAAATAAAAATAAATTTACGAAGTTTATTCCTTAGGTAACTAATATGGCTAGTCCACTTTAAACGATTATCGAAAATAACACCAAGGTACTTATACTCTACCACCCTTTCCACATATTCACACGACACGCACCCATTCACATCACCACATGTGTGTAGACGGAGCGGTAGGTCTGTAGGATCGTGATCGGCTCTCACGGACACTGGCATATACTTTGTTTTTGATATGTTAACCGAGAGCCGATTTTGATCGAACCATTGCTTGACGGAGAGCAAGCCGCGCTCGGCCAGGAGGTACGTTTCCTCCCAGCTGTCACCCTCGAATAGCAGAGCCGAGTCATCAGCATAGAGAAATATTTGTCCTTTGTCCAATGTCACTTTACCTAGGTTGTTAATATATATTAAAAAAAGTAAAGGCCCCAAAGTTGAGCCCTGCAAGACTCCATAATCGATTTTTAATGGTTCACTGGATTGGCCAAGTATAGAAACAATTTGATATCGATCACTTAAATAACTCTTGAACCAATCCCAAGCTAATCCCCGAATTCCAATATATTCTAATTTTTTTAACAAGATTTCTCGGTCGACAGTGTCAAAAGCCTTGGCAAGATCGATGAAAACTAGTAGAGGCTTTTTATTACGCCCAATAGCATCATGGATATTTTTTGTAAGCAAAAACAAATCATCGTTGAGAATTTTGTCCCTTCTAAAACCAAATTGATTCTCAAACAGAATATTTTGATTAAATAAATATTTTTCTAGCTGGAACCTTACACATTTTTCCAATATTTTAGATACCACACTTGCCAATGTAATCGGTCTAAAGCTAACGCATTTATTCTTGTCGCCCCCTTTATAAATAGGAATAACTTTACCCATTTTGAAAATTTTTGGAAAAACGCCTGTGGAAAAACTTGTGTTTATAATATGGATTAGTGCTGATTTAAGATAAGTAAAATTATTTTTAATTAATTTCGCAGGAATTTGATCATCCCCTGGTGCTGACCCCCCCCTTTAAACTATTGACAACCCTCTCTAGCTCAACCTCCGTCATGGGTTCCAGCCGGAAGTTGGAGTCCGTCATAATATCGCTATCTTCAACGACAACCCTAGATGCCTGAGGGATAGTACTGGCTAGATTGGCCCCCACCCTAACATAATATTCATTTAATTTGTTTGCGACTTGTTTAATATCATCAGGTTCAATATTTTCTTTGCCATCCAAAAAGTGTTCGATCGGAAAAGTGTCATTAGATCTATTCAACCCCATTATTTCTGCGATATTTTTCCATAGTTTAGCTTTATTATCTTTATTTTCAATAATTTTGTTCCGGTAAAAAATGTCTTTTGCTGATTTTATTGTGTTGCTTAAAATATTTCTATAATTTTTAAAACGATTTTTTAAATCTGTGTTGAACGGTTGGGTTTTCAGTCGCCTGCTCATCTCATCCCTAACTCGGATCGATTTGACAATCCCTGATGTGATCCATGGCTTGAGTTTGCGAAACTTAGAAGGCGTACTCTTTTCCTTAGATGCGGACTTAATAATAATTTGCAATTGTTCTACAAATTGTTGACAGCTAACATCAATATCTTCATCATTAAATTGAGACCAATCCAAGTCAGAGATGAGACGGTCAGCGACTTTGAAATCCACAATTACTTCATTATGCGATTTAAAACAACTGTTTTTCTTTGAAAAACACTGTAACTGTGCTACAGTTAAATAGTGATCGGTTATTGCGGATTTTATAACTGCGGATCTAACAAGTTGAGTGTTTTTTGCATCTGTAAAGAAATGATCTATACAACTTTTAGAAAAGGCTGTAACTCTCGTTGGAATATTAATACAGCTAACAAAGCCCGCCCCATACATAACGTCGAGATATCTCTGTGATAATCCGTCCTTAGTTTCCGGAAGAATGCAGCAATTCAGATCGCCAACCAGCCAGTGCACCCTATCTTTAGATCTGTTCTCAAGATAAGACTCCAGGTCGTCGATAAATAAAGACAGGTCACTTGACGGACTCCGGTACACAGATAGCACCGACAGCCGCTCCCCGCCAAACTCCACATCGACCTTCACACATGTGGCCCCAAACATACTCACCTCCTCTGAACACGCAACGAAACACTTTTTTACAAACACAATCACTCCATCATTCTGATTCTTACTCACTTTGTTGATAAATACATCGTACCCATCCATACTTACATTCGCACTGCATTCATCCATCCAGGTCTCAGTCAGCACAATCAAATCAAAACTGTTTTCAAAACTATTTAAAATTACCATTAACTCATCATAATGCTTACTGAGACTACGTATATTAAGATTCAGAATGGTTATATTACAATTTAGATCTATGTTGAATTCATTAAAAAATTTAAAATCTGAAAAATTACTGTATGTGCATGTATTAACATCCCTAAAATGGGAAATTTCATCCAAATCCCGGTTTCCTAACAACTCACCCATTAGTACCAAATACACCCCGACCCACCCGTTACAAAGATATATACTGTCACAGAAAGTGAAAATATAGTTTATTTAAAGAAAAAGAAAACATTATTATTTAATTCTAATAATGAATTATTATAGCTTTTCATTTGAAAGTAATACATAAAACTAAAAACCCCAATTCATTTAATGAAACACACGTATATTCTAAAAGAAACTTAATATTATAATATTTTGTCGCTATTCTTAAAATGATATTGAAATACTGTTTATCTTGCATTATTAGCAATATTCTAAAAGTAAAAAAAAATAATATATCTATATACATCCACTTGAGTTCAAAACAGAAGCAAATTTTGCATATTCGTTTGAGATAAAAACAATTCACTAGTTTAGTTATTAGACAATAAAAATCTAAGTTTTGCTTAACAAAATACATACTTAAGGCTAACACTAACAAAAGCACATTAATAAACAAGTAAACTCTAAGTTTTATAAAAAATTATTTGTGTATTCTCTTTAACTATTTATCTCGAAACTCAATTGTAGATAAAAATGATTACTTTATCGTACATTGAAATAACGTGGATAATGTAGAATTGATAAAATCCTTACAACTATACTACTGATATTACTTTCATGTCTACTATTTCTTGAGCTAACAAACATACTCGTATCAAATTACTAAAGATAAAGAATAACATTAAATTAATGTTTAATTAAAATAAAATTTAGATATGTTGTACTTTTCTAATAAGACAAAATAAAAAAATTAAAAATGAGCTATAAACAAGGTTCTAATTTTAGAAAATATATTAATCAGATTTTTATACGTTACACAGAGATAATACACAATAAAACAAATTTTCTCTAATTTTTTTTTTACAATGAAAAGAATGTTTAATTTGTTACCATAGTTTATTAATTGTGCATGAATAGATATTAAGCAAAAATATATGTATAGAAGTAAAAATTCATAACGACTATTAAATGGGAACTTACAAAATCGCTACAATGAGTACCGAGCTGTGACCTTATTATGCTGTGTCCGGTGCCGTTGCCGCCCCCTCGGTCGTCCCCGCCGCCGCCGCGTCCACCTCCACGATGGTCCGCACCCTGGCTACCGGGGACGTCGCTGTCTTGCGGACGAAGATCTTGCAGTCCCTCGACCAAGCGTAGGCCAGCTTCCCCTGATGGACGAGTGACTTGGCGTGCCTCAGGACGGCTTTGTTGTGTACGGTGAGGTGGTCGGAGACGTACACAGGCGACGAGGAGAAAGATGGTGACAGGTCAGAAGCCTTTAATTTCTTTTCCTTGGCTGCAAGGAGCCATTGTCTCCGAGTCGACCTGGAGATAAATTGCACCACGATGGAGGGGTGAAAACGTCTGTCTTTGGGTGCTGGTAGACGGTGGGCGACGGATATGTCCTGACGATGTAAAGTAACTCCTAGGGCCCTCGCAGTTGTATCCAGGACACTATAGACATCCTCCCCCGTTGTCAGTGGGATACCACGTATCTCAAGGTTATTGATTCTGGAGTACTGCTGCAAGTCGAGCAGTTCTGTTTCAAGATCACATACACGGTGAGATAGCTGTTCATTGTGGTCTCTCAGGGATTGGCACTCTGTTTTCAAATTACTATTTTCTAACTCAACGGCTGAAATTTTATCTTTTAACTCGCCTAAAGAAAGCGATACAGTAGAGATGCCCTTTTCGATATTTTCAAATTTTTCTGAGTTAAACTTACGGGCTTCTTCCATTTCCTTCTTCAAACCTTTCAACAGCTCCACGACCAAGGGGTCGTCATCATTGTCTGAATGTCCACCATGAGATACCCTTTCACATCTATCGCACTTCCACGTGGCGACGGTACTCACTGACATCTTCTTAAAGTTTGTAGTAGATCCGATTCGACAACAGGCGGGATGATAACAGTGGTCGCACTCAGAGCATTTTATAGCGTCTTTACCACCAGGGATGTCCTGTTTGCAATTAAAACACTTCATGGCTACACACACGTGTTACACAGTACAAATTCAGCCCAAGTAGGCCTAGACAAGAAACGTCCAATGGAACACCCCGGGTTTACAGCTGGAGATAGAACAAGCACACTTATATAGAAAAATATTTAACACAAGCCCAATATAAAAATAATAATAACGAGAGCTTAGAAAAAGACAGGTTGGGCCGGGCGCGCACACGACTAGACAGGCGGTGTAGAGCGGCTTATCAGCGCGTCCTTCCTCATCGGGAGACAGATAACGACTGAACTTTAACATTTCACTTTAACATAAAAACTTTAACATTTCATGTTAAAGTTTATTTCAGCACTATGTTTTGTAATTATACAAAATTATTTCCAAGTTTAATAAATAGTATAACAATAAATTATTTTAATTGATTATTAAAATTTTAAATTCAGTTGGCAAGGGCGTTAAAAATCAGTAAAAACGGACAATTTATTGACCATTAATATATAATTTATGGCTGTATTTATATAAGAACGTTTGTTAAAAACTTGTACTTTTATACAATTGAACAAATATTTATCAAACAAATTGGATTTGCTTTAAAAGGCAAATGAACATAAGTAATATGTTTCGTCCCATGTGTTACTTGAACCAGAATAGTTGAATTCATTGTTCAATGTTTTTTGGTTCATACACGTCGATGGGTGAATTCCTACTTTGGAGTCAAGTTCATTTCTCCTATAGTCTACAAGGTGTAAGGTGGCGAGGTGTTGTGTTATACAGGTCAGTGACTCCGTCTTATGATGTGTTTGCATGTCTCCTTTACAACAGGGACAGCAGATTACGTTACGTGGAAAGCTGAGCTACGAAACAACACGTTATCAAATTACATAATCAAGTACAATAGGTATTAATAAGTGTAAAGTTGCTTTAAAATACATGTAACAACAACGCTTATTTTAAACATTAGTTTTACTTTACAACCAAGTGCAACAAAAAAAAAAAAAAAAAAAAAAAAAATGTAAACATAAACATAAACAAACATGTGTAAATGATTATTAACAACTTATTCAATAATTTTTCAAGTAATTACACATTACAATAAGTAAAGTTCAATGGTGCAAACAATATTTAAAATGGTTAACCGACAGGGAAATGGTAGGCAATCAGTATTTCATTTAAATCATACGGTGAAAATTGCAGCAACTTCCGATACATTTAACTTTTTTAGGTAGTGTTTATGGCATATTTCTCTAAATTCCTAGACGTTTTAAGTTATGGCTGATGTGTTAAAAACTAATTAAGTTTTCCTTAAACATATCTTCGATGGTTATAATACATATCGAGGGGTTTCTGATCCTAACAAATCAGTTAAAATGTCATAGAGTGGTAAAAAAAGTACTTATCCAAACAAATTTCAATATAGTTTTATTAAATTTTGCTCAGCAAGATCACTGGTTGTGATACTCAAAAATATATAAAATGTACAATAGATAATGAAAAACATGTGAAGGATATAGTCAGCTTCGTACAAATAATAGTAACAATTTGTGTAAAATAATGTGTACTTTTTTGGTGATCCCCTGTATTAGTTTCGGAAGATTAGCCTATTGCATAGTTAGATTCATAAATTAACATTGTAAAAGGTTCATTTAGTGTGTAGTGTAAGTCAATGTAATTTATAAAACTATATTTAAACATGATATACTACACTGGTCAATGAACCGAAACGAGTGAATAAAAATATGGTAATGTTTTCGAGGGCCAGAATAATAATTCTTTTATGGCAGATGTTAAAACACTCAAAAGAGTTAGGTCCACGTTCTCTTGAGTTGGAGCACTCTTTACCCTTTTAATAGGACAAAGTGGTTTTACACTTCATTTAAATTTGAGAAATATTTTCCTTCGTGTAGAGTTTCTGAGTGCTTAATTATATGTATTAAGTGATTTTACCTTATTTTTATTTTTGTTATAAAAGCTTTTTTTAATAATGAATAGCCTTAATCATTTAATTATTATTAATCTACATGGTTATATTATGAATAAAATGACCCTAACTACGTACGAATGGTATAATCTTCATAGTAAATATTACTTGCAATAATGAACACCGTCATTTTAATAAATAAAAATAATATCTGAAAATTATTAGTTTCTGAGTAAATTATTATTATTACATTCATTAAGTATAAATAATGTTACATATTCTTATTGGGTATAAGTAATTTTATCTACGATCGTTGTAATAAGCACGGAAAAATATTACAAGTACTATCATAAAGAGGCACGTCATTAAACCAAATTCAAGCCCGTTGCTTGGTGAGGTATTAAACGTTCTGTTCTGGTATCACATTTACATTCAAGCTCTAGGCCAATGAGAGCTTGGCCTATGTCGGTCTTCAGGTTGTAATGTAAATTACACAACGTACATCAGCTGATTGTTCCATTCCGATTTACCTTTTTGTCTTATTTATTATATATTATTTTTGCCTTACCGTAGTGTTTCACAATGGAGTGAGAACAGCGATTTGGTGAAGCGACGACATCAGTGTGGCTACTTTTTGGATAGGTGGCCGTTAACACTTAAAAATTTTCGAAATGTTTAATACAATAATATACCAAAGTTCGGTCGTAAAGGTAGTGTATGTAACGACTGTTTTCAGCCTTTAAGACACATTAGATATTTAAAACACTCACATTGCTCTCGCTCTAAATCTCAATCGTGGCTCAAAGGTTTCATAGTATAATCGTTGCAAAAACTACTATTAATGATTATCAAATCAAATCGTACAATTTGACCACTGTTTAATTTATTAAAACTAAATCTTTTTACAAAATTCAAATAAAATTGTTTTCCTTTTTACCTATTATTATGACATTTCATATAGAAACTAGTATCTAGAGCTGAAATACCAAATAAAGAGGAATTTAACCTAGGAATACTTCCTATCATTATAAAATTTTGTGTGGCCTTTAACTCTTCAAGACAACTTCAAGTCCGCAAATAACCCTAACAATCTCCACAAGAACCCTCCTCTCAAAGGTCGAAACATCGGGCGCCTCCTTTCTCGTTATAAGTTTTATTATTTGCTTTACAGGTTATATTTCCCCGTTATAAAGTTTTTACACATTTCAAATCTTAGTATTGGCTTTTAAGTTTTCAAACCATGGATATTGTGTCACTGTTATTTCTTAAAATTTTGTTCCTAAACATAGTTTACTCACTCAGTTTATTATTTATTGTTTAATGTAATTTAATAGCAAATTTAAAATTACTAAGCTTGTTTTACTGGTTTTAAAACATCCAAAAAAATGAAACTAATATAGGAAGATAATTGCACAGTGTGCATACAAATAATACCCGTTCACCACAATAATTTTTACTTGAATGATAATTAAAACGTTGTTTTAACACGATACCAAAATATCGTACATTACCATTTGTTAAGCATACTGTAGATTTATTTACTATCCATTACTTTATGTCATGATAAGTTTGTATTAAGTTAGCTAACTTCAGAACAAACTTACCTTTGCTTGCTAACATACTTAAGAAGTAGTTAGTTTCCTGTTTACTAACACGTGTCCCGACTAATATAACTAACCTAGATATCTATCTAATGTATTTATTTTACAACTTACCATTTAATACTTCATTTAGAATTTTTTGTACTTTATATGAATGTTGAACAAAATCTATTTAATTTTATGTATGTTTTATTATTATTAGGTTTTTATTTCTGTGTAATATATTTCGTATGGTTTCCTGTAAGTTTTTTTTTTTTTTTTTTTTTTTTTTTTTTTTTTTTTTTTTTTGATATTAGCGAATTTCCCTATAGGAAATACGCTATTACGGTAGTGGACACAAGCCCGGGACCATGATACTTCTCCGTTTTGAAGTCTTCAGAAGCAATAAACTAATCGTGTCCCTGAACACGATAACTTTTCCTATTTAGATTAAATTTGGTACAGGAGTGTAAGAAAGTATAAAATTGGCTGATTTCGTGAACCAGAATCATCAAAAAGTTGAAAAGTGTTTTCTTTTGCATTTTTTGCCCTTAAATTTTTAATCAAACAATTTTAACATTAACCATTTAGGAGAGCCAAACAAATAAACAGTTTGGTGTTTTAACTTTTTTTGTTAGCTTAAATGGATACGTGGAGAATTAAAAAATATGTTTTCCATGTTATTCTTCTGGGAAATCAACAAAACCTTTTATCTTGCTTATTTATTGACATATCTTGATAAAATTTGATATGTGCATTCACTAGGTAAGGTTAACTTCACTTTACTTCCAAAATTTGTATGATGGCAAACCTACACATTCCCCATAGTTTTATGGTTAAATGGAAAAAATACCAAAATTCTATTGGAAAACAATGGGCACACAGGTCTGCTGTGACGGGGTATAGGACATTTTATTCTTATATTATTAAATAGTTAAAAATACGCATTTTCATTCGTGAAAACCTACATTAAAATATTTTATCAATTGTAATTTAAAATAATTATTACCTTTAAATTTTATTCCAACGTCCATTCAGAACCCTTCATTATTATAATTTTATAGTAGGCCTAATGCAAAGTATTATAGTTTCAGGTAAAAAATACCAAAACTCAATAAATAATGTTAATAACTTACAAGCAAGAACCCAAAATAGCCTTCCTGGGTCCAGTACCAAGCCCGTGGCGGTGTGCCAAACCGCGTTGCTGCCCCATTTCACTCCAACCGTAATTTATAATGCGTTTTAGATTATGACAATATAATTAAGCAAGTAAATTCCAACTAGTCAATAAATATGTTTCTAAGAACAGTGATTTCAGAGACTAAATATAACATATATGTTATATAATACTAGTATTACTCCTTGTACGCTTGGTTTATCCTGTTAAAATAAATTGAACCAATAAAAAATTATCAAAATAATGAACAAATAACTTTTATGTTTAAAAATGTTATGAAACATATATATTGATTCAAAATATTATATTATTTAACTCACATATTGATATGTTAGTACACTAAAACATTATTGAAATAAGCAAGAGCTTAAGAGTCACTGTTGGTCGACGCTCTCTCTAAGACATCAATTTATTTATGGCCGGATTTATTTTTCTTTTGTTAATGATACCTATACAATATAAAACTCCCAAACTCCGATAAAATGTGTTTACTTTTTGTTAGACCTTTTATTTCCAATGATTAATTAAGCTGCGATGATGTTATCATTGATAATGAAAGGCCTGGCAAAAGTTAAACAAATACTATTGGATTTTTTGGAGTTTTAAATTTATATTGAATTCCAATAAGAAGAGCTTTGCAAGATTAACAGTTACAGTGGTGAGTCATTTTTAGAAATTACCTTCCATACATTTTTAAAAAGGTATGTTAAAATATATAACACTTTTTTCATTATATTATGAACATATGTTTCATATAAGTAATTGAAAGCAAATATTTGATTTTGGATTACTGTTGTTTTTACTCTCAAAGTTGTGGTTCATAATTTTCATTGATATTTAATTTTAATGTCTTTGAACCATATTTATAATGATCATCAATCTGAGCTGTGCATCTTAAACAGAATTAAAATGGTTTGTGGAACTTCAAGGCAAAATTACCTTGTTATTGAACTAAATTCATATATTATAATTTAAAAAAAATTCTAATATTTAAACAGAGAATTTATTAATTTACGCCTTACGTTTTCAATTATATTTCACGTAGAATACTTAGTAAAATTTCTTGTTTCCCCTCGACGCTTCAGGAAATACAGTGTTAAGCTGTAAAGTTTACAGCTCTAAGCAAATAACTAGAACTATAAATGTTTCTCTTTTACTGCTTTAAGTGTTTCATACACGAGTGTCACAATATCAGTAAAATTCATAGTTTTATATTGCTTTTCTACCCTCAAATAAAACGTAAAATTTCTAGTAATGTGTAATATGTTTTACGAAAATATTAACCCACTTTAAATATAACATATTTAATATGTACAGAATTATTTTTACATCCTGAATATTGCATGCATCGTGATAAGGTTAAAATATTCAGGTCTTAGGTTTAGGTTTTCATGTATTTAGCAATCTTATTCACCATGGACTTCAATTCAAGTATGGAACAAAGCTTAGCAAAGATCTATGTACAACAAATAGATCAGGGGATAGTATATTTCGCATCAAGGGCCGATAATAGGGCTGAGATCAGTTTTTACTTCCCTAGACGAAATCAAGACCATACAAATTTCTATGTTATGATAAGCGATTTTGGGAAATGTGGAAACACAATTTTCTCCATAATAGCCTATACAAAATATTTTACTGTTGCCTCAAGCAACTACGGTTAAAATAAACACAGGTTCAACCACGGTTGAAATAAAGAGTTAAACCAAAAACAGAATATACTCTTAGACTTTCATGTGTCATAATATAAAATTATTAAAAACACTTTTTTGTGTCATTCCAAAATTTAAATGTGTCACTAAAACCAAAAAAGTGTTTTAATAATAGTCAGAGTGTGAAAATACCATGTATTATGTTTCGTTGAAATGTGTAAATGAAGGTAAACTCAATACTATGCTTATATACTATAGCACCAAAGTGTATGTGTTTGAAAAATAATAATCAAACTGTCAAATATCGATAGAACAGCTAATGGTTTGTAGGCTCGGGGATGAAAAACAGTATTGGCATTCAAAATAAGTTTATAAAATAGCCGATTACAATATAATGGAGTGAAAAGTAAATTTTGGACATTTTTATAAATTATTTACTAAGATACTCATCACGATTAATTACTAATTAAATTTGTATTCCTGTTCAGAGGAGTTTGAGGAAGTATCCATTCCAAGAAACGTCACGTCCGTCCATGAGTCACGTGGTATTCCAAGACACTCCATGCTACCTTTATACTCGTATCTACTGTCGACAGTCACCTGACAGATTCCGATCTATCTTGCAGTCCATTGACCAATCCCTAAACTTTGATTCAATGCTAGCTTACCACTCAGCGAGGCTAGTGTGCATTTACGTTTATCTGAGGTAACAATAGATGTGTCATCCCATACTACTACTATAGATAACATGTTATTCACAAGGAAAGAGATGGCCTTGAATGGCACTGACAATTAGAACAACGGCTGATTTGTGCAATACGTCGATGTGACTCAAGGAGAAAACTCGTAGAATAAATCTAAAGCCTGATTGCAAATTACCAATAAATAATAATTGAGAATATAATTTTCCCCATTCAAAAATAACTATCCCATCGGGAAAAATATTTGTCCTCAAAATAAAAATTGTTTTGATCAAGGTTCATGCCAATTATGAACTTAATAAAAAAATCCACTACATAAATAACATTTATTGTGTGTATAAAAACGAAATAGAAACTAATGACTTAACATCCCTTAACACCCCTTTTGTGTGATGTTTTTAGTTGTTGCCTGTATATGCAGGCTCCTATAGTCAATTCAAACATCTTTAAAAGGTATGACACATGTAACAAAACTGTTATACAATAGTATAAAAAAAGCTCTACTTCATAGGTTTTGAAAACTTTTATCTTCAAAAATTTAAACTTTAAAAAATAATATTACATAAAAAATATTTTTTCTAATTCATTTTTAATGGTTTTAACCATCAAATGCTTTCATTCTATACCTTCAATATTTTATGAAGGAGCTGGTTGAAAGCCAAGTAGTTTGTGGGTTACGATTCCGCTTCTGAGAACATTCGGTGGCCAGTCACGTGCCGTCCCCAGGGCGGCTCGTTTACCTTCAGATAAATCAAGACGAAAACCCCCTCCAAATATCCTTTAAATCATCTAAATATTATTATATAAATATATGCATTAGGATGAAGCTATTTATTACGACTTTTACTTTAAGAATTAACTCGAAAATAGCATTCTAACTTTAATACTTAAATTTACTTGTATAAAATTATTCCATAGTTTTAAAGAGCAATTATATATTTGACCAACTGGTTATAAATTGCTTATTTTCGTATAAGTTTAACTGTCATAACTTGGTTTATATTGAAGGTAAGGTAGTAACGTAACAAAGTTTCTAATGGCAGCCTAAGCTTTAAGCCAAATATTAAATTATGTTCTTCTCTTATTTTCAACGTTCCAAAAAAAAAAAAAAACGATCATACAACTTGTTTACATTTAAAACGTTATATATATTCCAAATATAAGTCCATATATTTCATTAATATCAGTTGATGATCTGTAATTTTAATTTTAGTGTTACTTTATGGTTACTGAACGATTGAAGTGATAATCAACTTGTAAATCATACACAATGCGACAATGATGCTTCTCAAAGATACACATCGTTATGGTTTAAGACGAGTTATCATCAGCTCATCTGTTTTCTCCTCTGTAAAAAAACCTGTAGGTTTTTCAGCCCACAACAAATGTATGGAAACAACCGTCCTACAGTTGTATTACAAAAACATTTTTAAAATTTTGTATGGGTCATGCCAGTTAACAAATAAATTATTAATTTACAAGGCATGTGAACATAGCCAACTTCATGATTTGTTCTTTTTTAATAGTAAGTGGATAGTGCCACTCTAAGGGAGCCTTGAAACATAATAAAATTTTTATGTTTTGTTTACTCTGTCATAAATCAACTAATAAAACAAAAAATTCCCTAATTTAATTTTTGTATGAACAATTTTAAAGTCAGATATAAAATACTGTATTTTAAATATTCAAATCACTACAAAATAATAAATTTTACATTTTGCTCTACTATCGTAGGAACCGTTTCGCGCCTTTTGCCGTAACCGTCTATCGCAATTCATCGTGCCTTCAGTTTAATTATACTTTCCATATCGTATCATTATAAACATTTTTCTTTTAAAGACCAAAATATAAATTTTGAATGAGACTTTAAAATTAGGAACAAACGAAATGTTGTTTAATGAGTGTAATTATGACGAGACCGTTTGTCTTCTGATCAAAAATCTTATTATCAATGAGAATAAGGGTTAGATACAATAATGACCAACACCAGATCCAAGCTGGTCTCTAAATTTGAAATTTATTCAATTTAAATATATTTTATTTAAATATGTTCAAGCAGGTGACTCTATTAAATGTTTACAATTATTAAATGGATACAAATAAATATAAAATTAAAAATTACTTTATATATAAATACATTCTCACTATAAAGATAGATCGTAACATAAAATTCATCAAATCAATAATTTACTCGGTATAAATGTAACATAAAACCATTCTGAAATATTGAGTTAAAAAATTTCCTATTTGCACCATGTGAATAACATGTGCATACAATAGTATGTGTGTGCATTTCATTGAATTGAAAATTAAATTAAATACTTTTTTCCAATAACAACAAACACCAAGGGCTTAAATATGTAGGTTTGCAGCAATGTGGATTTTGAATTGTATGTTACCATATCTAGTGTAGGATCAGACACTCCAGACATTCATCGACTTGACTAAGAATTATTTAATGATTGTTCACGACGTATTAGGTATTGTGTCCTAATTGTAGTTCTGATTATTTTATATATTTTCAAACTAAGTTTAGATTCTGTTAAGTTTTTTATTATTGTTACGTAGATATTTTTAAATATTTTTTCAACGTCACCACTGTTACTCTTAGATTTACTAACTAATATATAAAATAAAATAAACTCATTTTCAACCATTAATTATACGATAAACCGAAATATAAACTTGAAAATCGGTTGAGAATTGTATGAGGAGTTGTCAACACAAAAAAACCCCAAGCATATTAAATAAGTATATATATTGAAAATACTTCGATCAGAAATAAATAAAGAAGTAAAAGAAACAAAGTTTAAAGAAACCCCTAAATAAACATTATTATTTAAAATGGTAAACGGATTATTGTTTATTTTTTATTTTTTTATTATTTTACTGAATAGATATCTAAACGCTCCAATCTTACTCAGCGTATGTGTGTATATTCAGGTTTGCTGAATCAGCTTTCACATGTCAGCAACTGACATCTTGTCCCGTTCTAACTTAACTGCTGTGTCTGCTCGAGGTATATCTCTAATGTAGATGTCGTAAACTCTTGATCCACAAGAAGACAAAATCCTTAAGAAAATAAACAAACAACGAATTTAGTTAATTACTTTGGGCAAAACAAAGTTTTTGTTAGTCTCTATGTTTATACTCTAATATTGTATTCGATTTTCACAATCTTTTGTATGAAATAAACATTAATTTAAGGAGAATGTGTTAAATTAATTAGAACCTAAGATAATCATTTGAAATTGAAACCCATTTTCATCTGCGTAATTTAAAATTATGTAATGCCGTAATTTATCTTTGTAAAGTCTTGCAAATTTATCATATTTGGAATAAGTTCAAGTAAATAGTAATGCCAGTCGATTTTACGAGTATGAATGAGTAATTGTACTACCGTATCTCATCGAATTTCTAGTTAAATAATGTAGAAGAACTCATCACGGTGTTTTTGAATTTTGATCATCTTTTTTGCAGTTTTATCTTATGATATCAACTAAGTGCAATAAGGTTTTATAATGGCAAGAAAATTTTCATTTTTAAAACCAAGAAATGGTTTTTATACATATGACGAGTGGTCCAATAATATTATAAAAGTATGTTCATTTAAGTGAAATAAATAAACCCATATTATACTATGCTTCTTGGGAAAACTTATAGGGTAAGGAAATAAAAACGTTTAAATTGCTCTCAATGAAATGAAATACTATTCTTCTTAATCAGGAAAATATCAAGTTATCATTTTTTTATTAATCAATTCATATTATGCCGTCAAATAAAAAAGATATTTAAAATTTTTTTTCTAAAATTTTATACTTGTACCCTTTTATATTTTATAATAAAAAAACTCTTATTGACTCCGTATTAGAATCTCCTAAATAGTGAAACATACGTTGCTCGGTCGGCAAACTTCTGATACTAGGCGATTTAAACTTTCCCTCTACAAGAAGCCAATTTCAGTTCACCAACTCATCCAAGAAGTAATCCTGGACCAATACTCCAGCAGGAGGGATATATTGTAGAATAAAAACTAGACTAAAGTTTTTTCTGCGTAGTTAAGGTATTTATTTTTAAGGCATTTCACTGTAATTTTCGCTATCAATGTCAAATCTCCCACCATTAAAAAAATAGTAAAAAGTAAGATGTTGACAGATGTTTAAAAATAAAAAAAAAACTGTATTGCAGTTTTTATTAAAAATAAAGTGGTAATTTCATTTTGTTAGATACGTAATATAAACATATTCTGTTATTGCAATTTATAGACTACCTAATAATAATATCTCCTCTTAATATCATAGTACTGTATTATATGATTTGAACAAACTAATTATTTCTAAACTTATGTTTTAGATCGGTATCTTATTGATTATTAAAAATGTATTAATGTAAATTAGCTAACATGCTCTATTATTAGAGTTTCAAATTCATGGCATGCTACATAGATGCTCAACATAGCCACATAACATTGCAGTAATGCAGCTAATCTGTACACAAAGATAATTCTATAAGCATTTAGTTATATCTATTAGTTCTTAAATTACTCTGAACTTTTGAATGAAGACTGAAGACACTGCCCAAATACTAGATAACCCTTAGTTAACAGAAGAAGGCCTACTTATCATATTTATATATTGATATATCTAATACGAAAAGAATTAAGTAGATAATACGTATTATAAAATTAGATCTTTGGTTCACTGACAAAACTTGAGTTTATTATTTAAAATCTCACTGTCTAACTAAAGGGGGTGGAATGAATTTGTTAGAGTGAACATTTTTGGGAATAGAATATACTTAAAGTGTAATTGAAAATTATTTATGTGATTGTATATTTATTTCAAAATTATCCATTAAATTCAATTAACAAACAAAAGTATTTTGCCTTCTTTTATCAATTCGTTACTTTTATTGTAAATTCTGAATTTTTTAGAATACAGGACCTTGTGTTGATAATAAAACATGAACAAAAACATTTACGGATACTCCAATAAAATTTTTAATATAAATAACGCGGCAGATCATAAGTTTCACACAGTTATTTCTTTGAAATCATCATTGAATGATCATTGAAAAATAAAATAAAACTGTAAAAAAATAAAAAAAATTTATTACTAAACATTGCTGATATTATCACAATAATGTCAAACGTAGTTAAAATTTTATTATTTCCTAAGCTTTAAATGATATACTTCACATTGATTTATGATCATAATGTAGGCAGTAGAAAGAGTCAAATTTAATTAATAAAATCAAGCTTCATCCAGCTTTTGAGTATTTTGGAACTCTTATTGAGAAAAACAAGTTTTTACCGAATCCCAATATTAGTTTTTAGTCTTTATTTTGTTTTAATATCAGGCGGTTTGAGATCTCGTGCCTAGGTAGTCTGGGAGTATCTCTAAGTGTTGGTTAACGTATACAGCAATTAAAAATTGGGTTTGAGAGCGTAACTTCTTCCGCTCGAGTTTATTCTAGTTCGCGAGCAACTAAAGCTGGTAGTTAGGATAAGGAATCGCAGGGAATCCGTGTCGGAAGATTGGCAACGGCCAGCCGGGACCCCGGCGCCCGGTGGTCTCTTAGACCGGCTCGATCTTGAGGACCCCAAACCATGGAATTGGAAAAGACTTTTAAGAATCAAAACACGATCCCGAACCTGGTAACACGCCAATGTAAGCCCTTGTTACGATATATACTACTTCGGCGTTTCAAAAATATCGGAAAATATATTTCTAAATCTGCATATTTTACAGTATTAAATTTTTTTATCCTTGCATATTTATACAAAAATATATAAATTTAAATATATTTTTAACATTTATAATATAGGTAGCTAAATTCATAATAATGGCTTTAATTAACCGTGTTAATCTAAGCTTTGTTAAAAAAAAATTTAGCATTTGGTAATTCCGGATTTATTTTTTTATTACCAAAGGTTGTATATTAAGGGCATCTTTGGTGCCATTATAGAAGGGACTGGTTAATTTGACAGATTACAGGACTCTGCACTTAGGGTTTGTGTATTGTGTAATCTCACCCCTAAAGCCTTGCCCCAATTAATAATCATGAAATAGGATGTTGTTTTAGTGGACATTCTAAAGCAATTAAACTAAATGGTATTTTAAATCTAGCTTTATCAAATATAAGGTCTTAACTTTTTTATATTACACGGGAAAATTTATTTATTTTATTTGTAGAAGTTTTATGTTTTGATATAAAACTAACCTAACCGTCTTTAAATAACCCCCTTTTATATATCTTTTAACTATGGAATCTATTTATGGCCATTGGATACTTTCAAGAACAAAGCTTATTAATCAAAACTAAATACTATATATTTCCAATTGAGGGATTGCCGTAAATCACGTGACAATCGCAAATCGATCATAGATATTATGATAAGAAGATATAAAGCACAGAAGATATAAATTTCTAAAATTTACTTTAAGGTATAAAGTAGATCATAAACGAAGATATAAAGTATATCAGCTCCTTTAAAATTTAAAACTAATCATATGAAATAAAAAATTCTATGTTTTATTTTTAAATAATTAACTTGGTTATTTCTTAATTAACAATAGCAAACATAAACTAAATGACAAATGGCTTATAATGATATCTTATCCAATCTTATGATGTAGCATACGAAAAAACTGGAAGCTAAACATAATATAGCACAATAATAAGATTACGACGGTAAAAAAACTTGTGGCTTTATACTGATAAAAACTTCTTGAAAAATATAAAAAACTTAAAAATAATAAAAAATGTAGATAAGTTTTAGAAAAACTGATCACAAGAATAATAAAAAAAAGATCTTTAACTAAAATTACACTAATATTGGAAAAAATAACTCAACGTTTTTAAAAAAGATAAATATTTTAGACTAACTTAAAGAATAATAAAACAACAAAATCTAATTTTATTGTTAGGCAAAGGCATCAGTCAGAAGGGAGTCCCAGGTTTAATGATAAGAATCAATGACGAGCAAACATGATGCTTGTTAAGTAAACATAAATTTGAAACACATATTTAAGTTTTTGGATACCAAAAAAAGAAATTTTAAGTGTAAATTTAATTCTGGTTATCCATGATCAATAAATATGACTTACATACAACGTTGTTTGTTATAAAATTAACTTTAATAGATAATATTTTTTTTTCTTTGCCTTCTTTGTGCATTTAACTTATACTATTTAGAGTACGGCAAGGGTATAGGCAGTATACAAAACTATTAAAAGTCAATAAAACCCAACTATGTGATTAACAGTCGAATTCACAAACACAGTAATTATAAATTTCAACATAGTTAATATATTTTGTTGTATATCTTTTATTGTATCCCGATTCGGGATCCCGGGATTTGATTCTCTACTTTTGGCACATAGATATGATTTTAGAAATATAAATTTTTAATATTTAACCTGCGAGAATTTGAATGTAAAATATGTGAAAATGGTCTAGTGCTTAATAAAAATCTTACATTTACATTGTTGATTGGAAGAATTTGAAGAGTCACAGTTTGTTACTTTTTAGAACAATGGTCCTAAGGTTATTAGGTTTATTAAATTAGGTTTTTTTAAATTTTTATTTAACTATTTCTGAAAAGACTTTGGGAGGAAAAGGCCTTTTTAATCATGTCTAATCAATATGGATCCCACTTTATGTAAAATTTATTAACTAAAAATAATTAAAAAAATTAACTTTTATAAAAATATTTACTAAGCTTCAAAATGTTCGTTGTTTGGGACACGGTGTATTTGAGGTAACTTCTAGTAATAATTCAAATATTCCTGCCTATTAAATGTTCTTACTTTATTAAGAATTCCTTATATAAACAATCTTATAATTTTTATCGTTGAAAGATATTTCCCTATCATGGTAACTTCTAAAATTTTCCTTTAAAGAGAAATAGAGTAGTGTAATAGTATTAGTCCCAGCACTAGGCATTAGATTGGTTTTCAGATGTTTTAAGCCTGGAGCTAATTTCAACTTCAACTAATTTTGCTTTGCCGACTCTAATCCTTTTTAAAAACTCTTTATACCCTTCTAATATTTAAGAGACACTTTACTTCACACCTAAAATATAACGAACACGATTTTTTACACTGGTAATGCCCATAACCTTACTCCAAACTCAAAACAATTACCAACATCAAAAAACAAGGTAAGCAATTAATGTCTGCTGATGTCAGTGTAACTATCAAAGAGAAACTAAATATTCATTTTTAAAGTTTTATTGCATTATAAAAATTAAAACAAAAAATTTATAATATTTTCTACCAACTTTCATTGCCGAGCACTTGAGCGCTGTAGTGACGTGACGTAGTATGAAGAAGGGAAAATCGCTCCTACAAGACTAAACAAAAATATTTATCCATTTAATATTCATAAACAATTCATTCTAATTCAAATCTAAAACTGGATTTTTATTTCTAGAATTTACTCTACAAGATAAGCCAAAAACTATTAAAAGTAACATATTCCGATCCGTGACCCTTTATAGATTTAAATCAAAAGACTGTTAAAACTATAATATTTTATACAGAATGGAGGGAAAAAAGTAGATATGTCTTTCGTATGAAACGTATGCTGGAAAACTCATAAAAATACACAAACTAACACTTTAGTAATATATGTTACTAATAAAATGTTAGGATTATTTATCTTTTTTTTAGAACAGGTTTTCCAGAAAAGTATCCGATACTTTACTTTCTCAACGTGCAGCGTTTTATAAACAACGACATGAATATTTATAGCATCAAGGTCAAAGTTATTCCCTCACAAGTGTCAAGTAATCCTGTGGTAGGAGTATAACTGCTTCTCTAGTTTGCTTATGAGCAAAAGCAAGTTTGTTTCTAACTTGCTCCACAAACTAATGAAGCCATTAATTATTAAACGTTAGTCAATTTTAAATGACGTATTAGAATACTTATAAATACGAAGTTACGAAATTTACTTAAAAATTTAAACTCCACGTATAAAAAACATAATGTAAACAGTATTTTAGTAACAAAATTAAGCTGGTTTTATATGAGTTTATACAATTTTGTATAATTGAAAACTTCTCAAAACCAGTAAAATATAATGAAATAAATTGTAGACATTAATATCGTGTAGTGATGACCTTTTCCATAAATAACAAATATTATAAAATATACAACTAATGAAGTATATTTTTTAACAATATTTAACTTTCAACCTTGACTAGTTTTTGCATTAAATCAACAGTTTGTTTCTCAATCTAATCATTTGTGCTCGTTTTGACTAGTTTTTGCATTAAATCAACAGTTTGTTTCTCAATCTAATCATTTGTGCTCGTTTTGACTAGTTTTTGCATTAAATCAACAGTTTGTATCTCAATCTAATCATTTGTGCTCGTTTTGACTAGTTTTTGCATTAAATCAACAGTTTGTATCTCAATCAAATAATTTGTACTCGTTTTGACTAGTTTTTGCATTAAATCAACAGTTTATACTTCATATAAATCATTTGTGCTCGTTTTGACTAGTTTTTGCATGAAATCAACAGTTTGTATCTTAATTTAATCATTTGTGCTCGTTTTGACTAATTTTCGCAAGTATTAACAAGTAAAGAATTTTCATAATGTGCAAAATTTATAAATTAATTTATTTTAAATTCTAAAATTAGTTTACCACTTTATTAATTTGTTACTAAGAATTACATAGAAACATTAGCTATGATCAATAAAAAAATCTTTCTCCAAATAATTTCAAAAATTATAATTTCTTTAATGTCTTGTCAGGAGTTAAAAAACCCTTTTCATGTTAAAAATATAAACAGCGTATAAGTCCAAAAAATAATTTGAAACATAAACAACTTGCCTACGGGAGGGCGGTGTTACCCATCTCTTTGACAACAGTTATGTTTGTCATCCAAGGAACATTTTGCTTTAGAGTGATTTAAAAAAAAAAGGTATAACTAGATTATTTACTCTATGTTTTAAAACCTCATGATAGTGTATATTTTTCTTACTCACTGACTTTATTACGTATGGTATGGCACTAGAATAAGATGTTTTTATTTTTGGAATAATTTATCTCCTTTATAGATTTCGTCTCGGTTTATTTTTATTATTAAGTTTTTTCTACCCATTGACAAAATATTACTGTCCAAAGTAATACGTAAAAAAATTGTAACTAAAAATATGTATTAAAAAAAAATTATAAATCAAATATCTTTTAGTGTGACAAAACCAGCCTTTAAAGTCTGACATTTTTAGTTTTCCATGTAGTTAGACCACCGGCTTATGGTTCTTCCGAACGATTTTTTGTCCCAAAGCATGGAGTTGAACCCGCACCGGCTGTATGGTGCTGTGAATCTGAGCTCTCATCACTGAGCTAAAGCTCCTCACATCTTAATTCGTTAACCCTCCAGTCCGAATTTATTGGTTTTCAATTAGAAATGCTTTTACTATTAAGTGAACTCTTTTACTGACCTAAAACTACTCTAATAATGAATGTAGAGGCCAACATTTACATTAATTTATATTGTACAATAAGCATAAAAAGAAAATCAATAAACATAACAATATAAAATGTTAACACACACTTATCTTATAGAGTCCATATCAAGGGGAACCCTAAATTGCACATTTAAAAATTTTAATAAAGGGATTGATACATCGAAAGTCTCATTGATTAAAATTTCTTGTTGCTTAGTGACATAAAATTTTGTTACGTTGAGCTTTTGTCCTATACTATTACCTTTCAGAGATATTTTATTAAAAAATTTAGTCTTTTATAAGTTGTTTTTTTATGGATAACCCCTGTAAGATAGTTTCTATCTATTCTATCGACTCAATTAGAAAGCCATACACTTTACACCTTATACTCCTTAAACATGAAAAACTATAACTATCAAATCAAATCAAATCAAATCAAATCAATATCAACAGTTAACTACAATATTTTCATCTGAATTTAATTCTCAACCAATAATTTGGACTTTTAGTGAATTTGGACTAGTCACCTTGTAAAAATAATCAAGTACATCTTGAACTGATATGCCAGCGGGATGGCTCACCAGGAGTCAGAGAAACTGTAAATGTAATCATATCTTGTAATGTACATCACATAAGAACCAAATTATCACAAATGCCACAAACCGACCTAAAAAATTAGATCACCAATGCAAGGGAGATGAATGTCACTCAGTCAAACTTTTCAATAAACACATTAAAACAAATTTTAATCACAATGACTTTCCTACTACACAACCTTTTGACATATGGTATGTATCGTGTTACTCTATATTCATGGACATAAAATATCTTCTATCGTCAGAAAAATATCAAATAAGTTTTCTCTAAGAGTTCCTGTAGGAGGTCCCATTTAGAATAATAAAAAACTTTATTTGAATATGTCCAATCATACTTTAATAATTTTTTTAATTGACATTTTTGAATAAGCAACAAACTCGAGCTCAAGTCATAAATATTATAAAACATAATGAATTAAAATAGGTAATGTTAAATGCAATGGTATTGTTTAAAAATACCTAAATTATTTTATATTATTTTAATTATACCTATTATTACATCTTTTTGGGTAAAACAAATCAAAAGTGAGTAAATACTTGTAACACAATAAGATCATCCTAATTCAAAGCAAAAGATGCCTTTGCTGCAGGAACAGATGTTCTTTGTTCCATTCATTTCATTTGCAATTCAATGAGAAACGATGACATTTCTATGTTTTATGGTCTTGGACAACTTTTTACTTTTTACTTTTTATATTTTAACATCATTTTAATTATTTTTTGTCTAAATAAAAACACATGTACGATATGAAGTAATGAAATAATTAACTCTATGTTGATTTATGGTCTTAAATTCAAATGTTTATTGATTACAGCCGTCTAACGACTGTAAAATATTACTTTGCGGACTATTTTCGTAAAAATTTTATATCAAAATCATTCATCATTATCTATAAAAATAAAATAAAACGAATGTTCTTTTTTAAAATTACATTTCTTAAATGTTGTTTTTTATTGATCATTAAAAAATAACCTTTTTTATTTGACAAAGATTCTTATAATAGAGTGCTACTATAGTTAATTGTTATATTTAAAAATTAATCATTAGTATAATAAAATATTCGTGACATAATAGTGAAATGTAAGTTGATTAATAACTTAAAAATGGGTACTCGTGTTTATTTTTTTTTATCATTTATTATTTTCATTGTGCAAGTGAAGCTGGGCTGCAATGGCTTAGCGCCCTGGATTTAGCTTTATAGAGAGATCATTAATGTTTATTTGAGTTTTATTTTAAATGTATTGACGCAGGTGCTTTGCACTGCAGAATATCTTTTAATTATTTTATTGTTATTATTTTAAGATGGTAGCTGGTTATGACAGCCATACGATGTATATATCATTTATTATAGTCTGCGGCATGAATCATGTTTTTTTAGTAGGGAATTTTTAACAACCATTGTATATTCAAACGCAATAATTATTTAACAATATTATGATATGTTTTATATTTTTATTAAATTTATTTTGTATTATAATAAATTAGTGGTTGAAAAAATAATCTGGTTTTGAAGTACTATTTAGATACCGAATAGGACAATAGCATTTCAAACCTTGAAAAGAAGAAGTATAGAAATATTTTAAGGTTAACATAATTATCTGGGAAAATATCGAAAGATCAGATTTTCATTGGCACGATAACAGTAAATAATTAAATTCGTTACGTAAGAACGAGGTAAAGGGAGGTCTCAAGATCTAGAAGATGAGGCAAGGTTTAAGAGAGCAAAACCCTATGCCAAACAAAATAGGCTATCCGGCTCTTTGGAATTTTACTTAAAGGCTACGAAGTATTTAGTAGTCTTTAAGATCTTGAGCAGTAGACATCGACTTATACTATGTACAGGTTGACTGAGAAGTCCCTGACGATTTTATTTTATTATATGGAACTATACATGTTACATAGGTAAACGAATCATAAACCCCGAGGTAATTTAATGTAATTGAATATGGTTAAGTTTTGTTGAACCATCAGGAAACAACCGGAGCTGGTAGATTGGTAATATGCAATTGATACAAGCTCTGTTAATTAGGGAGGGGGGATGGGCGAAAACTTGACTAGTGTATGATGTTTGATAACCAGCTTTGCAATCTAAATGACGGTGAGGAGAATAAAACGATTGCTAATAATCAAATCGAGATTCACTTTATGATCTCCGCCATCATTCAGATTACAAAGTTGATTTTCAAACATTTTATTCTAGTGAAATTTTCTCCCATACCAAATTGTTAATCAATCGGATATCATCAACCCACCAACCATGGATTTTGAATATGTAATAAAACTTAATCACCATTAATGGTTTAAAATTACCTCTCGTTTGATATTTGGGTCACCTATGCAACATGTATAGTTACCATATGACTACAAAAATAAAATCTGCACTGACTTTTCAATCACAATGTATATATTAATATACCGTATATCGATGGGAGTGGATCGTCAAGTAAGTGGTTGTGTGTGATAAATTAATAATACATACAGCAGTGTGGGAACTTGCTCTGATTGGTCTTTAAAAAAAGTATGTGCACTTTGCAGAGACTAATTTGAAATGTCATTGACTGATTGGAGCGTCGAATCTGTACTAAAGAAGTAATGTCGTCTGCAAATATTATTATATTAGAGTTCAAAATGTTACAATGATTAATGGACATCAACCATTAGTAGGATGTAGTCCGGTTCTTTGAAGGTTGAGAGAAACTCAAACAGTCCCCCCCCCCTTGAGGCACCGTACTCAAGTTACTCAGATCCCAAAAAATATACTTTTCAATCACTTATTAACTACTGAATTACTATTATTGTCTACACAGTTACAATTTAATTTTCAAATAAATAAAAAGAAAATTTACATAACGATGTCCATAACTGCAAAGATCGTTTGCAATTTACATATGCAATTTTTTCAACTTGGACATTTGAAGTATACCTTTTCACTACAAATAAAATACTCTTCTAAACATAATTGAAATAAAGATAAACATACCTAAAGTAAGTGTGAACATAAATTTAACACTAGAGGCAAAAATAATATACTACAGTAGGGGTATCGTTGGTTGTCCTTATAAGCCAGATAGTCTTTCAAATTGCCTTGTTTTTAATCAAACAACCTTGATTGGCCTTATGTTTTTAAGTTACTTGAAACTAGTTGTTTAGTATTTGTTAAAAAAGTTAAATAAAAAAATATATACATTTTTAAATTGTCTTAGCATTTTGCCAAGCCATTAATTTCATCATTGTTATGGTAACGCCTTTTCTATTGAAGTAACGCATTTGACAACGAAGATGCACTACACCCATGGTTATTAGGAGTGTAGGATTCCTTTGTGATGTTGTGATTCCGTTGTGATTTGTGATCGGTTGGTTTTTGCGTACTGTCACAAACACACATCGTTTGAATAGAGACATTGCATGACATTTAAAGTGTGAACCGACTTAAAATCGTTAGAATTCTGTGCAATGTGCAGTTATTGAGCAGTACCTGCACATTACACACGCCCCATTATCCGCAGTACAGTTCAAAATTCAGGATCGCTGAGACGCCTTTTAACGTCACCAACTGACATCTTGTCCTATTCAAACGGTCGGTCGTGGAAACTCGAGGTCTCTCCTTACGAATGCTATAAACTTCCACTTTATAGTGTTGATAGATTAAATATTCAACTAAAGCTAGTATGTATATAAAACATTTGTGTGTTTTTCTCCATTAAATTAAAATCAAGTATAAATTTGTATTAAATTTTAAATCAATATCGTTCTAATACAATGAAAAAATTACCTGTCTATTAATTTTAATAAATGGCTAAAAACCACGAATTTAATCAAATTATTACGACATAATATGTCAATCAAGATATTGTTTAAAATGAGTTTTATAATAATGTTGGCATTGAAATGATACTGATAATAAACTTAATAGTTTAGACATACAATTTAAAACTTATAAGTACATTAGCAAAAATGGGTACTGATTAAAAAACATCATTAGAGAATAATAATTAACATATTATTTGTAATCGTGTGTATGGACTAATATTAAATTTCGTTTGTATGAGCAAAAGTTTTAAAGCACCTTTTATACACTTTGCCATAAGTGCCAGAACTCAGGATATCTGAGGCGGATTTTCACGTCACCAACTGTGACATCTTGTCACACAAATATAAGTATGTCACCTATTTACTTGAAAACCATATGTGATATTGAAAAGAGTTCAATTTTAACCCTGGTTGACATTTATTTGGTAAGTCCCATTTTATGGCTATTTGATTTTGTTTTTAAGTCTGCATTTTTCCAGTATGGTGGACAACTATAAAATGTTAAACAAAAACCCCAATTTCTGGATTATAAACTCAACTTTAAGACTTTATTACTCTTTCACATAATTCTCTAAACTGAATAGTTAGGGAGCTAGCAGCAATTAAAATTCATTTTGAGTTTTTGATGGCGAAAACTTAAATTTGCCATTCATCCGATACCATTCAGTAAAATAAAAAAAAATTTATAATCAAAAGTTCTTAGGATGATTTTTTAAGAACATTTCACAAATAAATATAAAATTTAAGCAGTTTAGGCTTATTTTAATATGCTGAGCGGATGATTTTTTTTAATTAGAATTTATTATATTATTAATTATTTTTGAAATGTTAATTTTATTTATGAAATGTCCCCTGTAAAAAATCTTTTACAAATGTATTTGACCTAAATATATATCCATTTCGAACAGGACCACTTACAAAATTTAATAAATGTAGCCAACCTTCATTAAATTGATAATATTATTAGATTTACAATTAGAGAAATATTAGATCCATCAAGTGACATAAATGTTATGTTGTATGCAATGGTAAACAAAAAATAACTAGTTTTATTCAAATCTAAGTGCGATTCACCAACACAGCATAATTTTTTAAGTATTAGACAAGTAAACAATTCATATATTAACGTACTTTGCAACATAATAAATATTATATTGTCTTAATACATTGTACCTAATGATGTGACAACAAATGTTTCAAAACATATATTCAAAGTAAACAAGAGAAATCCTTCAAGAAAAATAGTTCAATAATTATTGACAACTTAAACACAAAGGGATGATGTCATGTAAATTATGTTTACCTACAAATATAAATTTGTTTAAAGGGGTAAGCCTAAGTAGTTTAAAATAAAGCATATTTAAAGGTGGTGGGTGATGTGACCACAGTTGGCGCAACACATGGCAAATTCAAAGACGGTAGCCGGTGCAGGCATTAAACTGTTACCAAAAATTGCATACGTGAAAATTAAATCATGTTATTGGCATATGTCCAGTTGGAAAACTTTTACAAAACACTGTTTAATCAAAGCAATTGTAGCCCAAGAATGAACAGAAAATTGATGTAAAGTTCATTACAAGTGACATCTACAAAAAAAAGAAATGGATCGACAGGAAGAATCGGAATATTAACTGTTGAAAAAAAAAAAACAAATCTACCTTTATTATCGAGAAAAATGATTACATTTGAAATGGTATCAGACCACCCATTAAAAGTAAGAAGAAAAAAATAAATAAAACGTATGAACCCAGAGTATTTTTTCTTCAAAGAGAAATACGACTACAAAGCAATATATGTTATTTTTTGGTTATTTGTAGGGGCCTGTGGGCAAATTTTTAAGGCGGTTCAATTAGTTTTGGACTAGGTTTAAATAAAAAAATCAATATTAACAAAATATAAAAACCGTAGTGAAATCATTTGTTTAAATCTTAAAGAAAATGTTGTAAAAAATTTTAAATGTGTAAATTCAAATCCAAATTGCTAGTGTTGTTTTTCTTTAGAGGATTGCTTGTTTTACAGTATAAGATGTTTATCCAATGTATACATATTATGTTCATATATATATATATATTTATTTATGAGTAATCTGGGGACGAATGCCTTATTTAATTACAGATAATGATTGTGTTGGTAATAGACACATAGATACCTACATTCCGTCTATATAATCAGTTTTAAAACTAAAAATACAGTATTAGTTATTTAGTTACACGCAAATAAATGTGAAATTATATTACTGGGTTTTATCATAATAATTTAAATATGAAATTCAAACTAAGACATTTTAAGCTGAAAACTCCCTTGACACCCTGAATATTTCACCTTATACACGTCAAGCAGTTGACTTTAATTTTGACTGACACTCGCTCAACCTTCCACCTTTTTTTACTGACATCACATCAATCATTACTATATATTACGATGTATATGAGTGTGTAAAAATTTATTTTCAATCAAAGAAATAGTCCCTTGAGATATAGTACTTTAGTGACTAGAGTTTATTCTTGATACTGATTTTTCCTATACATATATATGTACAACTATCAACATACATTATCGTTGAGGAAGGAATAATTTTTTTACATATATGTATTCATATCTTTAAGTAATAATTTTGATAAAAATAAGAAAATATCAAAGAAATATTAAAATAGTTTTATGTTAAAAGCTATGTTATATTTTAGAGGATTATTTATTAATAAGAAAGGATGTAAAATAAAATGAACAACTAATAAAGTTCAAGTGTTGTTAATGGAAAGCATTTCAGCAAGTCTAATTCATTATTTTTCATATAAATATTTTTTTACGACCAAACTTAACTGTAATTTGTAAGGAAAAAAATTTATTTTGAAAAGGAGAAGGAATAATTTCTAGACTAACCTGTAATGATTGGCTCTAATATAGCAAAATATAATAGAATACACATGCAATAAAACTCCTCTTCCACTTTTGGACTCTAGCATGCAATCTCGTATCACATTACACTAGCAACTTGCTATACTTTGGCCCTTTTAGGGCTCACTTCTGATATAACCATCCGTTTGTTCCTAAATGTTGTCAGTAATTCTGTATTAACCGGTCTTCTTAGATCATGGGAAGATCTGAAATTAATAAAATTTCAGGGTGGACAAAGGAAGAAGGTGGGTTCCGTCGTCGGAAACTCCTGGGCAACAAATGCAATCATGTGAACCAGTCTTGATTATCCCCTGAAAGTAATTCTGAAAATAACCATGACCCGACAAGAATTATATGTCCAGATGCAAATATTTATGTCTGTTTTTTTCCTATTTATTTAGGCTTACCTCTATAATGTTATCAGACTATTCTTGTTCACTGTTTTTCACTCATATTTATTTTAATGTTTGCTCTTATTCATTGGGGTCTCTGTACACTCATATACTTGTATTGTACCCTGCGAAGAAATTAGAATTGATCACCATACTGTTGTATCTATTGGTATGTAGTATATAATATGATTGCTTTTTGGCAATTATTGTTAACCAATAGTCAAACCATTGAAAGCCAATTAAATAAATAAGAATTGAGCAAGGTGTTCACAACCTTTTATTCGCTCGTCCACCCATTTGTCGATTTGATGACGAATCTTTGTCGATTTCGACTCTCCGGCTCGACTGTCAAGTCCATTAGGTTCCGGATCGGAAAGTGTACTATGCTCGGCTGTAGCGTGAGTACTGCTTGGCGCTGCACCACAGTTGGCCTATAATTATAATTTGAATAACTATAGTAAAGAATATTTCTACAAAAGAGCATACGATAACGATTATCTTTGTGTTCAGGGGAATGGATGTAAGTTTGCAAGCTATTGTATATTAAAAAAAAAAAAAAAAGGATTTGAAAAAGCAAATTAGCTACTAATATGGATTTGTGTTTCTTTTAACTGTGGTACTTTTAAAATTTTTATTTCATATAACATTTTTCAATGTGCAAATTGAAAATGCTAAATACGAATCCCTTATTTTATATCATGTTTAGATTTCATATATAAAATTAAGAAAATTTTATTAACTTTATTTTTTATCTCGTTTTAGGGAGCTAGATGCAATTAATTTAAAGTTTTAGTTCCGAAAGAATGAAATAGAACAAACAATAAATGTGGATATCTCCGAAACTATTTAAATGAATAAAAAATGCTCAAGAAAAAAGTATTAATGTAAATCTTTAAGTACTTATTTATTATAATGTAAATGTTTAATCATTTTACAAAACATTTATTTATTTAAATCCATTATTTTGGGTTCATGACGTGTAAGCTAGTATATGGAAAGAAACACATGAAATAGTAAAGAGTAACTTTCCTTAATTTATTTTACTATTTATTTGTGTTGATATGTAAGTTTTTTTTATATGTATACGTATTGGAGTTATACTTAGGTATTTTTTACATTTTCAATTTGAAATCAAAATGTATAATATCATAAATTTAATAATTATGAATACATGTATGATATATTTTATTATTTGTACGCAATATTTAAAAAATGAGCTCATCTATAACCACAATTTTTTTTATGAAACTAGTTTTCTTAAATCATTCGCAAATAAAAATTTTCATTCGTATTGGAAGATGACGGGTTAAAGTAAAGTTTAAAGTCGCCACAACAAAGGAGAATAAAAATTCTATGCTATTAAAATTTTTCAGTTTTTTATTGCAACTTTTTAGTAAAACAGGTGGCACACTTATATTAATGACCACGCATAAAAAATATTGAAACAGCTTTCGAATAATCAACGTATAACAAATATACAGGGTGAACAACTTAACTGTGCCACCATTGGCATATCCGAAACTATGAGATTTAGAGAAAACTTTAAATGGGGAACATCACCTATTTTTTAAGATGATAAAAAATATGAATTCCGTTTTCTTCGAAATGTCCGCCATTTTCCAATATGGCAGCCAACTTTAAAATTTCTTATGGAACACCTTATATTTTATGGTGTTTTTGAAATTTACATTTACTTTTAAGACATTTTTATTCTTTGACATTTTTCTCTAAGCCTAACGGTTATGGAGCTACAGGCAATTACATTTCATTTTTAGTTCCATAAGTATAACATGGGTCAAACTTTATCTGCTCATATCTCCGAGACCATTAAGTAAAATAAAAAATACTCAAGAATAAAAATGTCTTAAACTGATGTATTAATGCCATTTTTTTCATAATAACACCAATTTTCTACAAATTTTATTTTTTGGCCGCCATATTGGAAATAAGTTAATTTATGCGTAAATGATAATTTTTATGTGTTAAATGTTCTTTAAACATAATTTTAAGACATTTTCATTCTTGAGTATTTTTTATTTTACTGAATGGTTTCGGAGATATGGACAGATAAAGTTTGCCCCATGTTATTCTTATGGAACTAAAAATGAACTTTGATTGCCTGTAGCTCCCTAACCGTTAGGTTTAGAGAAAAATGTTAAAGAATAAAAATGTCTTAAAATTACATGAAAATTCCAAAAACACCATAAAATATAGGGTGTTCCATAAGAAATTTTAAAGTTGCCCGCCATATTGGAAAATGGCGGCCATTTCAAAGAAAATGGAATTCACATTTTTTATCATCTTAAAAAAATAGGTGATGTTCCCCATTTAAAGTTTTCCCTAAATCTCTTAGTTTAGGATATGCCAATGGCGGCACAGTTAAGTTGTTCACCCTGTATAGTGATTAACTTAGAACTTATATTTATCAACCACCATATTTCAATACTATCCACAGAAATGTGTTTATCGTCACCATATATTCAGTCATTCACCGAATGCCGCTAGATATTGGTAAAATTTGAGGACATCACAACATTTTGTCGTTCTGTAAACGTAAAACTTTAAGAACTATGTTTTATTAGGTAACTTTGAACAATAACAATTCTTGTAAGATAGTAAATATTATAGTGCTATTAGCATATTTTATTTAAAAAAAACGTTGTTGAAGCTAAAAGAATTTTTCTCATGGTGTAGTTAGCAGGTTTTATGAGTTTCCTACAGTTAGCAGGTTTTAGGCCAAATTTATTAACATGCAAAAATTAAAAAAAAGTTTTCTGCCTTAACAATTTTGATTTTGTAACAAAATTTATTGTTAGGACAGAAATCGTTTGAGATGTGTTTAATCTTTAATGGGACTTCGGCCTAAATACAGTATACAATTAAATAAAAATATACCCTCAGAGCTAGCCTTAATTGTAAATACTACTATTTATTATAATAAATTATTTGTGTCAATGGCATGTTGGCTAGTATATTAAAAGAAAAGTATGCATATTGGAAGTAAAACTGTGTATTTATATTTAACCATTTGAATTTTTAATTTACAAGCACCTTATCACCAAATCATCTTGATCTTAAATCCAAGAGCGTGGTAAAATGACGTTTATAAAAAAAAATCAAGAGTTTGCCTGAAGCCAAGCTGTCAGTTTTTATTGGTCTCATAAATGACATGGACGATTGCATATGAAAACTGGAGAAGGAGTGGGCTTACTTCAAGGACGGTGCAAAAGAAATGTGCATATTTATGGAATTATAGTTCAGTTCCCTAAATAAGGGACTTAGAGAGCAAATCGACTCAGTTCAACGACAAGTCCTTCCTACGGCAAGATATTTTGCGGAAACTCTGCGAGGCAGTCAACCGCAAGCTCAACAGAGAGATCCCTCTATCACTCGGAACAACATCGTATGAGTCAAATCTTGTGCACAGGACACGGAAGATACCCGACCTCAGAAATTGTAAGTGAAAAGTTCCAACAGGCTATCAAACTGAGAGGACAAAATCCAGGTGGATACACTAAGCTAAACGAAGAGTGGATCCATCATAAACTACATGGTAAAAAGAGAGCGCAGAGCGCTCAGTTCGGAGTCAGGCCGGTCCAGTGTCGTCCAGAGGAGATCTCAAGAGACCCAAATGGTAGATGATTAATTGTACAAAACTAAAGAACATTTTTCTATAAATATATGTCTTAAAATGTTTTTTTCAGCCACTAGCCACTGATTTGTTTTTTTACACCAAAAACATTTAATTTGTTTTAATTTAATCATTGTATAAAGTTCATGGTATGAACCTTCAACAAAGCAATGTTCATTTTCATGAAATTTTTTCCATATGTATCTTCAAAATGGAGCCAATTAAATTAAAATATCTCAAAAGCGGTACATTTTATTAACATTTTACAAGTGATAGAATGTTGAAACATTAAATTACCTAACCAATGATACAATGAAAACAAATTAACGAATCATTGCGATTTAAATGACGATTATTTGCATTTATTTTATACAAAATCAACGGTTTATGAATAAAACTTGCAAAAACGATGTTGTTCCAAATCCTTACGATCTTGCTGCCACTAGTTGCATAATTCGATTTATCAACTTTCTTGTATCCTTTAAATAATAATCAAATTTACTGGATTTGCGATATTTGAGTAAAAAAATGTAAAACGGCTGTCATTTTGAAAAATACACATCGGAAGATATACTTTTGTTCTTGAAAATGACCATTGCTGTGATTTATGTTCATATTAAATTAATGAAATAATAATAAATAAAAATGAATATTAAGCTTTAAACAAAATTTGGGTTAGTGAAATAATGAAGCTTTTTAGAAGATTAAGTTACATAATTTTTTATATGTAATCATCTCCCAAAATCTTAAAACATTTATTTTGACACCTTGTATATATTTAAAGTCTTCATTAAAACATTCCTTATCATGTTAAAAATGCAAAGTTACAAAGGTTTCTTCTTCAATATTTTTCTTTTTAAACCCATCTTAATAAACATTCTCTTAAAAACCGTAATACTTTGCAGTAAAGCTTACTATAAACACAAGATGTCTCGAAGTAAAAGCTTTGTTGTGTCGGAAGGTAACTTTTGAGTCTGTATTGCCTCTCCGTATTGTGGTGGAGTGTTTAATAGTATTTTTCTATTAAATAGATACTTAAAATAAGTGCTTTAACATCAATAAAAAAATAAAAAATTAGACAACTACTCATTTTTGTAAAATCAAAAAAGAGTTGAGATTATTGTAATATTTTTATTTTATAACTAGTAAGGGTTTATCGAAACTTTACAATTGAACTCATTAAAATTTACTTCATATGAAAATTATTTATATCATAAACATTTCTTTAATTGAATTTTATACTGTTTTTAGTTATTAAAATAATTAATTTACCGTATATTTTGGTTCTTCAAAACAACCTACTTTAAAAACTATACTAAGCATTTGTGCATAATATAATAATAAAGAAAATATTCCAAATTAATTTCAGTCCATTGTTAATTTCTCGTCTTTATCATTGCTGTATTTTTATGATAGTCCAATAAAGTAAATTGACAGCTCAAAATATGGATTTTGTTCAAGCTGTGATATATTATAGATGATGAAAATTTGGTGGAAAACACAACTTTAAAGAGTATGTACTCTTACAAAACTGATTCACTAACATTAAACAATTAAAAAAGATTTAAATCCTTTGTATATAGAAATTTTTACCTTTTTAATGGGTGAAGTCTAATGTGGCTGGAATAATCGGGATCTTTTGTAATTGAAAATGCATTGTTCGAATTTAGGACTTGACGACATGAGGGACATCTCCGATGTAATTACAGAGTGGGAGTAGAGTTAATTTGACAGATTACAAGACTGTGCACTCAGGATTTGTGTGACATTGTGCCTCGACCAGCGTCGAATATTGATCGAGTAGGAAGGTATTCTGGTCCGTCACATTACAGAACTGTAGTCCTTGGTGGTAACTGATTAAACAATTTCAAACGTGAATGATGAAAACATATTCAACTTCATCTGCCTAAATCTGTAGCACCAATACTTCTAAAGCTTACTTTGGGTTTTACCTCTTTTTCTAATTTGTTGTATTTGAAAATTATTTAATGGAAAAGTGAAACGTAAATTTTGCTCACATATATCCCAAAACAACGTTTTGTAGGGATTTATTCTTTTTTCGTATTGATTATTGGGTTTCTTTACAAAAAACTTCGAATACGTACCTGACGAAATCACACGATACGCCAATGCATTTTTATGATTCTAAGGGCGTTTTTGCAATTTGTTCTTCACCCCAGCAATTCACTTCGGTATGTCCTATATTATAATTAAATTACAATTTGTAGAAGCCAGTAAAAATTTTTTAAAGGAGAGTTCTGAATTTAAGTGGCATAATTTTTTTTGTACAAAAATTGTTGCAACTTTTATTCAACAGTGTGTTCAACTTAAGTGCTAAATATATATGAAGGCTTTCAAAACTATTTATAATATGACCAAACCATTAGATTTTGTTATAAACTTCCGCTGTTATGGATGTCCCCAAAGGCAAACCTAAAAATGGTTTGATCCTTTTGTATATTATTTGCATATTTTTAAAGTTATTAATGTTTTGTTTAATTTTCCACAAATACGACCTCAAATAGTTGAATTTGAAGAGAGCTATTTACGTTTCTCATACATAATTTAAAGTTAAGTTAGATTACCTGACCATTTTTATGTTTTTTTTTTTTCATTTTTTTAACTTTTACTGTAAGCCATAGATAGAACAATGAGCCTCTGCGGGGATTGTAAGACTTCAAGGTACCCTACTTTGCTCTGTTTGCGCCACATGTCCGATGTGGGATAGCGGTATAGGGTAATTTCTCTATAACAAACACAAAGAGGGTCGTAGTTATGCAATAAAGGCAGTTCGTATTCTATCTGACCATGGAACTAGAGAATCATGCCATACTGCTTTTAAACAACTAACTAAATGTGCTAACTTTAGTGAGCTTTTTATCATAGAAACTGCCTCACATGCTAAAAGACAAATCCTGCAAAGAGGAACTGACTTAAACAATTATAACACTAGAAGAAGCAACAACTTAGTACTTATGATCCATTGACTCAAACTCTATGAAAACAACCGACGTATCTAGGTGCAAAATTCATTAACATCCTGCCAGAAGAGGTGAAAAATTTCCACCGAGAGAAGAAGTTAAGAAACAACATCATCGCATGGCTACATCAGCACCCCTTCTAGACAATGGACAAGTTACAAAACTGGAGAAATCTTTTGTATTAGTTTTACTGACACATTTACTGTTCTCAACGAATAATGTAAATAAAGATTTATTGTCCGTTGTTACGATATTTTCACTCAAATAGGCCAGTCGGAAGGGGATTTCTTATAGTTGTGCGTGAAATGTTTACGCCCAGGATCGAATCAGGGACGGATTTCTTATGAGGCCAGGACTCTCCCACTGTGCTACTACTCTTGTTATTAATTTGAAGTTTGCGATAATTGTTTATTTTAACTCCTTTCAAATATTTATATTGGATGGCATTTGAATTAAAACTATATACACTTCAATCCCAAACATTTAAGGACATGAAAAACAATAAAATCCAAAAGTCTTGAACTTTTGTTCACAATTATCGCTGAAAATGCAATTATTTTATCGCTGTACATTTAAATGTACAACTTTGTTTTTATATTTAATTAGAACACTAATTAATATACGTATTGCTTCATTATCCTCTTAACAACCTAATACTTATAACATAAGCAAGATAAGGAACATTTAAGACAACCCTAAAGTCCATAAAAAGTTTGTGGTGCATTGTTTATAGCATGTAATATGAATATTTATAGTGTGTAACTCTACGTTGTTTGTACACAAGTGACAAGTAATCCTGCCACAGGCAGCTAACTGCCTTCAAAGTTTGTTATTAAGGAAAAGCAAGTTGGTTTCAAAGTTATCTTACTAAACACACCGTTAATTAATAAAAAGCAATTTGTTCTTCAATAAATTTGTTCTTAAAATATATAATAGATTTAAAAAAATAAACAGTTGAGTTCTATTAATGTTGTTTAGGTATTCAAGGGAACAAACTGTTATATACTTGACTTATTTGGCAATAAATTAAACCTTTGCAACTAGTTGTACTGTCTTCTAATCAAATCCTCCAAGTTTTTTCATTTATATCTCTAATTGTATGAAAATGTATAATATTTTAACATGTTTAAAACATATTCTTTGGTTTATAGAATCAATAATATTACTTTAAAAGAAAAAAGAAAATAATAAGGGAAGTGTTATATAAAATGTAATTTAAATGCAAGTATATAGGATATTTATTCATCATTGATTTGTACGGAAATGGTATATTCCTGAATACCGCTGAGAGTAGCTTAAGTGTCAGTATTTTAAGAATCAAGACAAAATTAACAAACTGATTTCATCTAGTACTGTAGATCTATTCAGCACCATATGAGTAACCTAATAGCATTTTGCAAACATTCGTTTCTGGACTATAGTATTTTTCTTTTCTGTTTACTAACAATATTTTTCAAAAATACTGTAATGGACAACTGACTTTAGAATCAATACAACGATAAACTATAACTTTGAAGTAAATGGAGGCATATTTATTTACAATATTTCACCCTCATTGTAACTCTAAATTCTGGTGTTAGCTAATATTACAGTAAGTTCTACTATTTTATAGGTAAATATCTTGCTTCATAATTATGTCACCGCATTAAAACACTACATAATAGTAATGTATTAATATTTCATTAAATTATATTTGATGTATTGGTTATTTTTCATGGCGAATACTAATATTTAATACTTAAAACATAACAAACGCATTCTGATTTGGGTGATTATTTTTAATAAAAAAAGACTTGATTTAGGAGTGAATTCAGTAAAAGGGAAAAAAGTTTGAATAGTATAATAACCAACTAAAAAATATCAATTTAGTACATAAATATTTAATTTTAACAAAGATCTTAGGGAAATAATATGTAAATTTATTGTTTATGAATTTTCTTAACACGTAGTAAGTAAATTAATGATTTTTATTATTTTGCCGTAAAAACTTACGACTGGTTAAAAGTAAACTAAATAGTTCGAGTAATAAGATTAAGTTTGATTACTACACCATACTGTGGATCGTTAAGGGCTCATTTTAATCCAACATTAAATCTCCTCATGTATTTTGAGATAAATCGCTTTTCAATTGTGATAAATACACCCCTGGCATTAGGTCGAAATTGCTTCCTGAGGAAAGTTCAGAAACTGGAATTGCCTTTCGTCAGCCAAGAAAGTTTATATCGGGACTATTTGAGTGGGTTAGGGCCTTATGGCGAGGTCCAAGGGGACGTTTGTATTAAAGTATCTTTTGGTATAAAGTTGTGGTTTAGTTCCTATCTAGTTATATTTTTAAAATTTGTATGAATATTATTCTACGACATACATTTTGATATTAAATTAGATAGTACTATAAATTTTTTTCACCCATACGCAAATTTGTTTTAAATATAAATCCCCATCTTCATTTGCTTAAATAATAGAGACTTTTAAAATTTGCTGTAGTGGCTGTCAAGTTAGGTAAATCCCTAAGTTTTTGCAGCCTAGGGCATCAAAGGTGTATTTGATCTGAAATATGATGGAAAATCGTTTTTTGGGAATACATATACAAGTATGTATCTGAGAGGTTTTCTACATTTTATTGTATTGGCTCTAAATAACTTAAAAGTTAATCCATATGTAAATGGAAGTTGGGATTTGAATGTAGGATATAACACAAGTTGCTCCTCAAGTAAAATTCCAGGAAAATGTATGTAAGATTAATCTCCATTTTCGCAACTGCCATAGGGCGCCACTAGCACACGACTTCATAGTTACCATGTTATTCTTATGAAAGCAAACTTATAGTGATGAACTCATGATTGCATTTAGGAATATTAATTTATAAACAGCTGCTCTCATTTAAAGTATTGAGGAAAGTCTGTTAATAAAAAACTAAAGGATGTTATATCCTTAAGGCAAATGTACGAACGGGCCCAACGAGATCACGTGATATAAAAATATTCATCAGGATGGCATTGCAATCAATGCCGAGTAATAGGTAGATTGATAAAACTAAATACATACTATCAACTTCTTTATCTCTATTTTAATTTATTAGTATTTTTAACCTTTTTAACACCATCTATGTGCTAGAACCCGTCAATAGACTTAAAATCAATTTGAGTACCATTGCAAAGCACGGGTAAGTTAGCTAGTTAAATATAATACCGAAAACTTGTATGGATGTAACAATAGTTTTACAAATTTCAATGAGCCTCTCCCTTGAATGCCTCGTTCTTAATTGAAATAACTTCTCCAACGAAAGTCATCAACAAACAATATAGAACATAAATAAAATTTTAAAATATTTGTGAAAATAGCAATACCTAAACCCAAGTAAAACAAAGGAAAGCCTGTTATTATGAAAGGCATCGCAAAAGCGTAGTTTGGTTTATTTTTAAGGGAAGTACATATTACATCTTGTATTTATTTAATTATTTATCATTAGATTTACTTTCTATTCGTACATTAATCACAGTAACAACAGACTAATAATAGTATATTTCACAAACAATCACAATTCTACATTGGTGTTTTATTTCGTTGTACAACCATCCCTGATCATAGGTACAGATAGGGTAGAGTATCTCGATCATAGGTACAGATATTGTAGAGTACCTCGATCATGGGTACAGATAGTGTAGAGTACCTCGATCATACGTACAGATAGTGTAGAGTACCTCGATCATATATACAGATGGTGTAGAGTACCTCGATCATAGGACAGATAGGGTCCATCTCCTATGGACTTCATCTCTGGGGTCATGCAACGGATGTAGCCGACATCCTCAAGATACAGAAATCAGCTCTCCGCACTATCACCAGGGCCGGTTACAGAGACCACTGCAAACCAATTTTCATTAGGCTAGGGGATCTGACTATTGTCAGCCACTACATCTTGGCATGCCTCACCCAACTGAAGAGCAGTGTGCATCTGTTGAGCACTAGAGGCCATTTGCATCACTATGACACCAGAAGTAAGCACCAGCTGGATGTTCCGCGAGTGAGACTCAGCAAAACGCAAAACTCTTACCCAACATCAGCAATAAAATTCTTCAACAAACTGCCGCTCCGAATTAGGAACCTTGACGACCGGAAGTTTAAGCTGGCAGTCAAGAATCTGCTGTTGGAGCGCCCGTATTATAGTATACCTGAGTTCTTGGAGGACAACCTGGAGTTGGGGTAGTATGTGTGCCGCTTGCTGCATGCTGTCATGATGGTAAATGGTAAATTTATTTTTTTAGTGTGTGTTAGTAGTTTTTTTTTTTTTTTTTTTTTATTGACGCAATCCATTCCCTCAACCAGAGGGTCAACGATGAAGAGGACAAGTAATCATGTAAAGTAATCAAGGTAGAGTACCTCGATCATAGGTACAACAGAAAGGGTAGAGTACCTCGATCATAGGTACAGATAGTGTAGAGTACCTCGATCATAGGTACAGATAGGGTAGAGTACGTCGATCATAGGTACAGATAGTGTAGAGTACCTCGATCATAGGTACAGATAGGGTAGAGTACCTCGATCATAGGTACAGATAGGGTAGAGTACCTCGATCATAGGTACAGATAGTGTAGAGTACCTCGATCATACGTACAGATAGTGTAGAGTACCTCGATCATAGGTACAGATAGTGTAGAGTACCTCGATCATAGGTACTGATAGGGTAGAGTATCTCGATCATAGGTACAGGTAGTGTAGAGTACCTCGATAATTGGTACGGATAGGGTAGAGTACGTCGATCATAGGTACTGATAGGGTAGAGTACCTCGATCATAGGTACTGATAGGGTAGAGTATCTCGATCATAGGTACAGGTAGTGTAGAGTACCTCGATAATTGGTACGGATAGGGTAGAGTACGTCGATCATAGGTACAGATAGTGTAGAGTACCTCGATCATAGGTACAGATAGTGTAGAGTACCTCGATCATAGGTACACATAGTGTAGAGTACCTCGATCATACGTACAGATAGTGTAGAGTACCTCGATCATAGGTACTGATAGGGTAGAGTATCTCGATCATAGGTACAGGTAGTGTAGAGTACCTCGATAATTGGTACGGATAGGGTAGAGTACGTCGATCATAGGTACTGATAGGGTAGAGTACCTCGATCATAGGTACAGATAAGGTAGAGTACCTTGATCATAGGTACAGATAGGGTAGAGTACCTCGATCATAGGTACATATAGTGTAGAGTACCTCGATCATACGTACAGATAGTGTAGAGTACCTCGATCATAGGTACAGATAGTGTAGAGTACCTCGATCATAGGTACACATAGTGTAGAGTACCTCGATCATACGTACAGATAGTGTAGAGTACCTCGATCATAATTACGGTACATTTATATTGCCCAAAATATCCAAGAAGTGATTGAGAAAAACATGTATTGTAATAAAACTCGTTTCGATTTTATTACGCAAAAAAAAAAAAATTAAAAAAGTAGCATATAGAAAGTTAAAAATGATTACAAAACTATTTATAAAGATATATGATACCAATTAATAAAGTAAACGAACAAACACTGTTTACGATAAAAAATATAACGTTTTACCTATGACTAGTTACACTAAGTAACTATGTATGTGACTTTTAGACTACTTATCTTGACGGAATTTATTTAATGTTAATGGCTTAAAAAAGAATTAGTTGACTTCAGTTCAGTTGAAAAATGGGTTTCTGTCATTTCACTAGTGTTAGACATATGGATTGTAAGTTGTTGGTTTATAGTGGCTTAAGGTATTGTAATGAATCATTGTACAAGAGATTCCTAGACAGATTTGTTGACATATTTATTATTATTATTATTAACCTATAGTTTTAGAGATTAACATCGTAAAAAGCTATTTGATTTTACTATCATTAAAAATCCCAATTCAAGTAATACAGAAATAATTTCGATTTATGTAAAAAAAATTATAGAAAAACACATTGAAATCGGGGATTTCTAATGAAAATAGCCCGCATCTGGACTGGATAGGCCTTTCCAGTCCGCCCCTAAACTGAACACTAGTTGTAATCGATGAGGCGCACCAAACAGACATATACCGTTAGTATAAAATGTCATTCAATATCTTAATGATTTCTGAATGGTTATAGAAAACAACCAAACTTGGTACACAAATTATACTCCTTAAAACGTATAATATGAGGTAAATTTGAACTTGATCATGTCTGGAGCACATTCCAACAGGAGGAACCTAAAAGAAACAAATCAAAACTCAACACTCTGTTATAGCAGAAAGTTCGATAATTAGTCATAAAGCGTAATTGATAAAATACTCTAACAATGAGTAAGTTGATTGCACTAGCGTTATTTTATATTTTTTATGCAAAATAACCAAGGGAATCACCAAACACTGTTTGATCTCACGGTACTTTTACAAATGCGGCCCATTGCGCTGCACAGGACCCCCTAGTAATTGATACTACCTACATGGAAGTTACGATTATTAGAAGCTCTACAGACCCTATTACGGAAGCTTTTCTGTAGTCCGGTGGTTGTAGAAAAACTTATTTAAATGTTCCTTGAGCATTTTCCGTTACTTAACGTGGTTCCATCATTAGCGAATGCATTTTGAATGATCATCTTTAGTTTCTGGTACGGTACAAGCAAACTGTGATTGTAGCTGATAAAGTATTTTGTATTATTTATGAATTTTACAAATTCCACAAATGCAATAAACCAAAAAGGTCTTGGTTCACCCGTAGAGTCCTGTAATTATAAACTGTGTAATATACAACTTTACTTTATACTCATAATTTGGGTTAAACAAAATAAGCTTGGGTCAGTTACTACAATTTAATGTTTATCTTTTATATTTGTATGGTTAGCAAAATTACATAATTTTTAGATATAAAAATTGGATATATATAAATTTTTAGATATAAAACTGGATAGCACCTAAGTAAATATTTTAGAAATTTTATTTCACAAAGTTTAACTGTATCCAATTAATACACCAATTAAGTTTAGCTTTTTTATGGGTACAATTACCATGAATTTTTTTGGTAGTAAAAATTTATGAATTGCACATAAACATGTTTGGTCAATAAGCCAATGTAAGTAAAGTGTTTTTTAGTTTATAAGAAACTTCTTGGTAGCAATTTTGTTTAATAAAGAACTCGTGTTCCAAAATAATTCTAAGAATTAAGTCAAAATGAACTCAAACTTCAATTAAAAGCTTTTAAAACTTTCTTTAAAACAATAAACGTGAAAACAAAGATAATTCTTGTTATTCAACTAGTACTTACTTTGTCATTAAATAACTTTTACAATTGTGAGTTGTGATGCCATCGTTTATTCTTTTACTGTTTATAAAATAAAATGATAAAATATATTGTTTATATGTAATAAATAGGCCTAAATAAAAAATACTAATTATTTTACTTTTATTCAATTTTTAAATATGAAATATTTATTAAATATTCATATCCATTATAGCAGTGTATTAAAGTATATAAGACTAAAATTGTAAATATATACAAACCTTTGACCCAGTAGAGTCAAAAGGAGTTCTCCCAGTTTTTAACATCCAATTTTATATATAGGTGACTACTCTCAGTGGGGATAATCTCAGATGATGACAATGACATTATTATCTCAAAATGTTATTGGTATTTAACGCCAAAGACCCACACACCTTTCTTTCAGCGTAGTGGGTTCTCTCCAGACTTGAGCTATTGTTCTATTGGACGATCTGCAACTCCCATTTGAATTTCAGGATTTTAGTAGGTGGCTTTCCTGACTCCCATCTAAGGCCTGTACCAATACCATTCGAAATATAAATTCCACTTGTAAGATCTTTTCCCAAGCCTAGGTGGAACTTAAGTAGAGCTGAGTGGAAGATTCATATCTAAGTACTCTTACAAGATCAACAGCGGCATCTGGTTAATTCTTCCTAAAATCAAGAACTATGATCGGTTCACGAGATTGGTTCTGTCTTCCTCTAAAGCGTGCATTCAAACAGGTTTGAAGGCAGAGTACATATAAATATGGAGCCAAGAGTGCGAAGATCTTTAGAGCAAGTTTGCTGGCTGACACTGCCGACGGAGATGAAGCTGACCAAATCCTAAACTCTCTTTTCAACTCTATAAAAGAGACATGGGGAAAATGCTTAGAACCTGATCTTAGCCCATAAGGTAACCAGGAAGCTTGGGATCTGTTCAGAAAGCTCGCAGCCTCGCCCTTGTGAAATCGCAAAACGCCTCTCATGTCTATCTAAACTTATGCAGATATAAAGCTAAGTTTTGATATTAATCGGAATGATGGAAAGTTGGCAAAAACCATCATTTTAAGTCTCTAGATCTTTCACTTGCAATGAGCTGAAAAAGACAATTAATGCGCTGCCAATTGGCAAAGCAACAAGCAGGATTGGATCTGAAATAATAGCCGACTTGAAGCCTGGTAAGGGTTAAAAACGGGCTTAAAGTTTCCATCCCATAGCACTCTGGGAGTGTTTGCTATAATCTACTAGAGATGTTGATATAAAACATGTTCCTCCCTGTTCACGATGCCAGCATAACCATAGAGAAAGCTGGATTTATTCCTGTGCACCACTGCTGTGATCAGGCTTTAGCTCTTACATTTTTCATAGAGGGTGGGTTTGACCAAAGACTTATATACTTGTAAACCCTTATTGCTTTCTTCGATCCGACTGCATTATGCGGATCTGTTTGGAAAAAGGCCTTCTCATAAAATTTTATAACCAGATTCTTTGCTCTTACTTGTTGCGTTTACTCGATGCTCTCCAACAGTATGATTAAAGTTATAAGGGGGGCGAAGTGAAAGTACTTTTAGGCAACTAAAGGATAGCTAGACACAGGGGTCACAGATCGCTTCACAGCTGCTCAATGTGTGTACTGAGAACATTCCTTTCACTCGCTCCTCAAAGCTTGTTCTTGCAGATGATATTGCACATAAAGTTTGTTCAGATGCTAAAGCCCTTTGTTATACCTCTGGTCATCATGGACCGGATCCGGGTTAACTGCCGGGAATTAACAAAAAGGTTCGTTTCGCAGCTGTCGTTGATTGAAAGTCACGGTAAGCCGATGTTCTAAAGCCATAGAAAACAATAAGCTCCAAGCTTCTGGGATAAAGCAAAATGTAGTCAATTTTTAATGTATACCGAAAATATTAAAATAATTTTCTGAGCTGCTATTTTACAAACCATGTTAAAACCTCCATGCTTATTTAATACGCTAAGGGTTTTTTGTGTTGAGAACTTCTCCTACAATTTTCAACCGATTTTCAAGTTTTTGGTGTCGTTGGATAGGGCTTGGTCTTTAGTTGTTTCCGCCAAAAACTGATGAGAATCGGATTGAAAATAAAAACGATATTCACCATTGAAATATCTAAATTTCCCTTTATAATTATATTAAGATTAAATAAAACATTTTAAATATCTGTTAATAATCAGCTGTAAATAGGTGTATTTTTTTTTTTTATTGCAGATATTTACCATATTGGATTGGTCGGTGTCATTGATTTAGAGCTAAAAGTAATATTTGTATTAAAATAAATTGCTCGATTTCGAGCAACACATATACTAGTGTATTTAAATAATGGTTTTAATTCTAAGATTTCAATTTCAAGAAATGACGTGTCGAGTGTAATGGGGCAGCAATGCGGTTTGGCAGACCACCACGGGCCGTGGTAGGAGGGGGCGGCCCAGGAAGGGCATTTTGGGGGCGTCGAGTCATAAATTATTTATAAAATATCCGATCTCCACTGAGATTTACATCTTTGCATCTTAGGCTTGGTCGTCTCTATTATAATGGAAATGGATCTTGGGTATATTATGAAATTTTTATAAAAAATTTCTATTTTACAAATTTTATTAGTAAATTATTTTATATAATTAACTTATTATATTATATTTATAAAATTTATTTTCGAACAAATTGTTGGGTAACAATCCAAAAAATAATTTTTTGAAATAAATTTGACGAACATCAAACGTTTTTTTAATGTTTTTTAGTATTGAATTCAAACCATGTTACCATGATTTGTTTCGTACGGGTGGCACACCTTACAGCTGTTTGTGGGACTTGGAGCTGTCAAGCTTCACTTTTCTTCAGAAGGAGCGAGCGACACCAAGGATCGACATCTTTACAAGTGTCAAGTGATTTTAATCCTTTTAAATCCAGTGTGTGATGAGTATTCGCTACAAATTTCTTTAATCACCAGGATGTCTTCCTAAGTCTGTGCCACCTGACGAATGAAGTCCCTGTTTTAAGGCCCACCATCGCCACCATGATACGGAGGAGGATCCAGGAGCCAGGGAGGGGACGATGGGGAAGGGCCCCTATCCCCGGATCTTCAACACCTGTACCTGAACCCTCGATGTACCTGTTGGACTGAACCGGCTGTGATATTGGTGTGAATTTATTTATTTATATGTTATCCCTGCAGTTGTTTTGTGTTTCTACTTTTGTTATTTATTTTAAGAAACATTTTTTATTAATCTTTTAAAATAATTTTGAACAAGGCCCCCCCTTGGAAATTGCTTAGAGAGATTTTTTTAAGAGGTCGGCATACCTTTATTTGCTTTACTTTGTCCCGTCCACATAGACCATTGATCTGTGGGTGGGTCATAACAGACAATAGACAATGTAAGGGGGTGAGCCTTTACAGTACAAGTTAAGAAGTACTGAAAAAATTCACAAGCAGAACGCGGATTCGAACCTTCGACATCGCTGTCATGGTCCCAAGTTCGGCGCGCTAACCACTAAAAATTTTAATAGTTTAACTTCCTTTAAGTTTTTGATTTTTTTCTGTTCATCACTATTTTATTTTCTCCTCAATCTTAAATTACATTACTGAAATGTTAAGCAGAATTTTATTTACTGGTCCAGTGGCCAATTTCTTAAACTTTAAATATAATGTTAATTACCAAAATTAAAAAGCAAGTTCTTTGTTATAAAGTCTGTTTCGTAATTAAGAACTTCATTACTGTAAACTTTGAAGATTTTAATTAGAGTTTTAAAAGTATATAAGGTATTGTAGGTGCAATATCATTACTTAGAAAACATCATACAATACGTTTTATACAACCTTATCTCTTTAATTTAATAAATACACTGTTAATATTTACAATATCAGTTTTCTATCACAATCAATAAAAATTGTCAACTATAAGAAATTCCAGTAGGCCACACAAACATATTTTAGCAATTTGCAAAAAATTTCAAGGTTGTCTGCTTAACAGAATAAAAATTGAATCATAAAAATATTTTTTACAATTCATCAGTGAAAACCATGGAATTTCAAAGCAGACTCGAACCTCTTTCTACGACATTTTTATTTTATCACTTTTGGTTAAAATTAAACATTTATTTGATATTGGTAAAATACAACAATATTTTTATCAATAGATCTTATTTCAATTGCATTTAAAAATTTTAACTTTTAATACATTTTACCAAAAAGATGTATGCTAAGTTATCGAAGGACACTACACGATGTAAATCGTATTCAACTACCGTATCAATTGACAGTTTTCATGTGTTTATTGGAATAATGGTTAATATGAAATTGAACCTGTACTCCTGTCCCATTTTTTAATATCTAAGGGTAATACATTAAAGAGCTTAACAATACTTTGAAAGACTGTTTTAAAAAATGGTGTTGTGATTAGGTATGGATAAAGTGTAATTTGCATATCTAAGTCTGTATTGTTCATTACTACGAAATTAAAACAATTGACTATTTTAATGTTTTAGTAACATATGTATGCTAGTATTTCATGTTCGTGCGAAACATCAGATTGATGATTCCAAGGAAGCAAACAAACTTCCGAAACCAGAATTGTAGCCTCTTTGGGAGCCAACGCTGGTCATTTATCTTCTAGTTGAGGTAATAAACAACTTTTGTTTTCCAATTTATAGGCTAGTCCTTAGAAGGATAAGATAAAGTCCATTTCATATAAAAATTTAGCTTTCAGCATATTTACAGTTACCAACCAAAGCCTAATGTCTAATTCCGAGGTTTTGTATTATTATTAAGCTTTTTCCACTTGTGTTTATTGATATGTTATATAATAGGCCAAAATATTTTTAGAGATTTCTACAACAGTTCTACGTTTAACTTTTCCAGTATAGCCTCAAGGACTTGGACCATTTTGAGCAGAATATACCCCAGGTCTGCAAATGTCTTTACTAAAATTTGTTTTCTTACTGTTTTTTGTGTAATAATTTTATAGAAAAATCATATATTTTATGTATATTCTTATTCCAAACTTTCAGGTTTTAGGTAATGTAAACTCTTATAATTATTTTAATGATAATTAAACCCGCAGGACCTATTCCATCCCATTGAGCAGATTATCTATATTGGAGGGACCAGTTTCCTACTTGGTATCCATGGACGTCCATCTTCTGTCTAAGAGACTGGAATTTCAAGACCACTAGTGGTCTGGTGTCTAGGTATTGTAACATGGAAGGATTAGTGGTATAAGTTGCAGAACCACACCTTCTCTCGTTTAGCGTCATTACCAGCACCGTCCTGGCCTTAGCGCATGTTAGCTCTTTGCTCCGGTTGAGGGAAGGTCTCTTAAAGGAATTTTAAGAATTCTCCCATGATCCATCATCCATTTTCCTTCACTTTACCTTTTAATGATTTTCTGCTATAGTTGCAGGAGAGATCTCCTTTCAGTTTTCTAAAGGACACAGCCAAGAACTTTTTTAAATTCAGATCTTTGTCTGTGTTAGGTCTTTAGACAAATAAAAAAAAAAAATTGTAAACAGATATGCGATTAAAATGTAAAAGTAAAGTTGGTTGTTTTCCTACTACTACAGTTATCATCCTAAGGAATACCCTCTAAGAAAAAATAAAGATGTAGTCTAATTTCATTAATAATTAGATTATTATTTGCTGAAGTACTGTTGTAAAAAATAATTTGTATAATTAAACTTAATTACATTAAAGGATTTTACGACTATTGACAATTTTGTTTTAGTACTATTTCATACTTTTTACAACTGAGTAGTTGGGAATGAAATAATTACCTACTTTGGATGGAGATATTTATCGTATACAAAATAAGTGTGCTGAACTTAGTAATTTAAACTGGTGGATTATTTTCACACGGCCGGACGGGGCGCGGGCCGCCTTGTAATGACCTGTCCCAGCTCGCTCGTTCTTCTCTGTCACACCCTGATAAATATGGCTGTCTCTGCCTATGCGTCGAGCTCATTAGTCATGTAAATTATGTGTTTTCATTATTTCAATATTATATATTCTATTTACAATACTTGAATGGAATATTTCGGTTTAGTACCGATTTGTCAAAAATTATAAAACAATGTAGATCATTTCTTGAGAGCAAGGTAGTTTTGTTCATTTTTATTTCAATTTTAAAAATATATAAAACTTTTTGAATCTAAAACATTGATTGAATCCTATTTCCTTTCTATTTGACACATAATATTATTAGTTCTTTGTTTATTTTTTAATTAATTTTTATTATTTGATTGATTTAGATACAATCAATAATGTAATTTGATACCCAACTATCGCCTAGAAAACCACTGTTGAGTATAGGATATTATTCTAGGAGTTTAAGGCGTTAATATACTCAATAGCAACGTTTGTTCTCATTATTTCTAAAGCACACCGATGTTCATGTTTTGGCTCAGTTTCAGGCATGGATTTATCACTGGGGCATTAGCATGCAAGGACCGGCTCTTAATGTCTCTGTTGGCCGACTTTACGGGTGAATTAATTCAACCATTATCACACATCGGTTAAACTTCAATCCCAGAAACGACGTCAGTTCTTGAAAATCGCACCATATTAATCTAAATGCCTTTTAATCTATAATATTGTATTTTCTTATTATAAAACCTCAAAACCTTTAAAAAAATATTTATTAAACTAAATGGAAGAGGGCTGAATGTTAATTTATATATGAGACAATATAATACTTTTACCAGCTGCTTGCAATTTAATTTATTTTTTCCAATATATTCTGTATAATTTTTGTTTTGTTGTAACGATGATCGTAAATTCTTTTTACGAGATCGGCTCTTTGTAAATATAGAAAAATTTAAACGATTGAATATTAATTTTAAAAATTCATTCGTTGTTTCTTATCTGAAATAACTGTACTAGGCATTTACAATATACATTCCATATCCGTCTTGATGGATATTTTGTTTACAGCTATACACCATAGTTTACTGATTAAAAATAATTGATTAAAAGCGTTTTCTTTTTATTTTGCTGTTAAGTTGAAAAGACTGACTCGGAGTTGACTAAAATACCCTCAAAAGGAAGAAAAATTATTGGCATTGACATATTCGAAATTTTATTAATTTATCACATTTATTTTTGTAATCATACGTTCTTTTAACTAGGCATGAAAATATTTTGCAATACAAATTAAATAAAAATTTCCGACTTGTTTGTTGAATTAACAATTTTATTTTTAAAGGAGAATGGATAAAATATTTAAATAATACCATGTTTAGTAAATTTCTACTCTTACATTTACCTTTTTATACGCTATTTTATGTTGTATAAATTTACCACTACCAAAGTCTATAATGTTTTCAAATAAAAAAAAAAAAAATAATAATGGAGTGCTAATTTATTTTTTAAGTAACAAACTGTTGAACTGGACTTTTAATTGTCTAAAAATTTAAGTTAATTTTGATGCAACAAAAAAATCCAGGGAGTTTTAATATTTTTATTTCTAATAAAATAAAATAATTACATTATTTACTTTTGTGCCGCAATATTTATGAATCATTATTAATTAATATTTACTTGAGATATCCTCCTGATCGAAATTAGACAAAACTTTCAATAATTGATCTGGACCCAAAAATTTTTTTAAAGTTTTATAACTAAACATCCGTTCTACCTTTTTTCAATCATTTATTTTTACAACAGTTGTCTAATGATTCAATTATCCTTCCTCCATCAGATTAACATAGTAACTTTGAAAGACTGTGGAGCGTAGCCATGGTGTCCGATGCGAATTATCTTTCTAACGGTATGCTCGGATTTCTCCTACGATGCACACGAGCTGAGAAAAAGGAGTAAACGAAACATGCTTGAATATTAATCTAGAGATTTTGATACGCATTAATTACTCATAAATAATGAAGTACAAAATTAAGTGACAATTATTTGTTTTGGTCCTTACCGATTATTTGCTTGAACATACGCTATAAATTTTTTTATATACATGATGTCCAGCTTAAACCTTTAAGCACATTTCCAGTATATTTGGCAATACATAATAAAAAAAATGGATAAATATATGTCCTAAAATGCTTTGTTAAGCCGCTAGCCGCCATTTTGTGTTTATGTTTAATTATTTATATCAGATTCAATAACTGGGTAGTTGTATGAGGTCATTGGTATGTACCTTTATCACACCAATGCTCATTTTAGGATTTTTCTGATGTGTTATTTAAACATGGCGGCCATTTAAAATGTTAAAACTAAAACATCTCAAAAACCACAAATTTTACAAACAACATTGAAAGTTATTTATAAAATATGACACATTAAATGACCTTAAAATGATATTCAGTTTGTAAAGATTTGACAACAAATAACAAAGTTATTGCGATTTAGATTTTCAAGTAAACTAAATTTGCATTAATTATAATGCACAATCAATATTTTTCTGTAGTAAAATCGCAATAACTATGTTTGTTTGTTGTCAGATCCTTCCTGACTTGGCATTATAGTTAAGATATTTTACATTTTCATCTTTTTTTGTCTTTTGATATAATTTACCGTTTTTGAGATATTTGAGTTAAAATGTTTTTAATGAACACCATATTACAGATTCAGATAGAAAAAGTAGTTTTTTCTTGAAAATAATCATTGTTGTGGTAAAGGTACATATCGAATATAAACTCAATACAACTACCCGTTACGGAAATAAAATTTGTGAAGTGTTAAAAAAAGGACGGCTATCGGCTTAACCAAGCATTTAAGGACATATGTACAATTTTTTGTTAATTTTGGCTTGCTAAATAACCTGGTAAAGAGGTTGAAGCAGGACACAGGATTTTATTCATATTTTCTTTAAACTTATATATATATATATATATATATATATATATATATATATATATATATATATATATATATATTTCCCAACTAAAATAAGATAATAATTAATTAATTAATTAAAGCTATGGATAAACCACATTTTCTAGATTTAAATTTATTTCAAGTATAGAAAAAAGTCCATTTGACCAAATTAATAATTTAATACAAGTCTTTATTTATGTATTATAAATACTAAAAACAACGGTGCGGTATTTCACGTAAAATATTTATTAATAGGTCCCTGAAGTAGAAATAAGAGCCTAATAAAAACTGACCGAAAACTCTTACCCCTAGTTTATTGGTCCCTCAGGCTTCAGTCGTTAATCTAAACCCGATTTAGTATCTCTTGTCAATTTATTGAGGTATAAAATAAATGTAGACTAAAAAAAAATAATAATACTTTTAGGACCTTTTATACCGAAGTATAAAAAACTGTACTAAAATTATTTATGATTCAAAATTTTAAACATTTTCTATACATTTTAAATATTATGGGGATATAAAAATATTTTCAGAAGAGTAACTTGGGTTATTAGATGATTTTTTTTACAAATTTATATTTTCACTAGCTGTTGCCCGTCACGGCTTCGCCCGTGATTGAATTTATTTTATAGGTAATACAATCGTTTTGAAGAGCAACGAAATCTACTTCCTTGAGAATGACATTGGAACAATGAAGTAGTGTGAGTGGAGCTCTGAAGGAATTTCGCAAAACCTGTTCTTAGAGAGAAAAGGTTTTTTAAATAGAAAAGGCCCTAACCTATGAACAAATAGGAACGACCATGTCAAATTTCAACCCCGTAGGCTCTACAGTCATATTGAAGACATGAGGGTCGGAGCCCTAAAGAACATTAAACAGTACTTTTGCAAAACTGTTTCTTAGTGAACACCTATTAGCAAACCGGAACCTTTACGTTAAATTTCAACCCATAGGATCTATAGTAGGTTTGAGAATTTGTGGGGAGGAGCCCTAAAAAAAATTTGCAAAATTGTTTCTTATTGATCACCTATGAACAAAAAGGAACGTCCATGTCAAATTTAAAACACGTTGGCCCTTGATTAATTTTGAAGTCAGGTGAGGTGGAGCCCTAAAGAACTACAAAAACTATATTTACAAAACCATTTCGTAGTGAGCACCTGTTAGCAAAACGGAACATCCACGTTAAATTTATACCCCCTAGAATCCATGGTAATCTTGAGGTTCTATGGGGTGGAGCCCTAAACGAAATTTTTCAAAATTATTTCGTAGTAAGTAACTATGAGCAAAGAGGAACGTCCGATTCAAATTTAAACCCCGGAGGCCCAACAGTAATTTTGAAGTCCTGTGGGGCGGAGCCCTAAAGAACTTGGAAAACTGTATTTGAAAAACTGTTTCTTAGTGAGCGAGCACCCTTGAGCAAAGAGAAACGTCCATGTTAAATATCGACCCCGGAGGCCCAAAAGTAATTTTGAAGTCCTGTGGGGCGGAGCCCTAAAGAACTTCGAAAACTGTGTTTGCAAAACCGTTTTCTTAGCACCCATGAGCAAAGAGAAACGTCCATGTCAAATAACGACCCCGGAAGCCCTAAAGTAATTTAAAGTCCTGTATGGCGGAGTCCTAAAGAACTTCGAAAACTGTATTTGAAAACCGTTGCCTACACCCTAAAAGGAACGTCCATACAAAATTTCAAGGTTCTAGGTCTAGTAGTTTAGGCTGTGCGTTGATACGTGAGTCAGTGGTATTTGACAAATATATAGTAGATAACAGTTTGGATACTAGCCATTAAAATTCGTATATTTAACATTATCAAACGGCAGCATTTGATTCAATGAAATGTAATTGAAATAAACATGGTGTTAATTAAAAGATGTCACAATCTTTGGAGACTAATAGTACTTGTCATTTTTTTTTAATTGCCCTCTTGACACATGTCGAAAAATCCTCCATTTGGCCGCTAGCAGCCATATTGTTTGTATTTACACTAAATAATTTTTATTTCCGTACTGGATCAGCGTATGAAGTTTATCATTTGGCTTGAACCTTTAGCACAACAACGTTCATTTTCAGGAAAAGATTACTTTTTTCCGGTATGTATTTTAAAAATGGCCGCCTTTTAAATTTGTATTCTCAAATATCACAAAACCTACGTAAAAAAATACAACATTCATTAAATTTGAAGTATTGCAATATCCAACCAATGATATCAAGTTTGTTAAAATATGAAAACAAATGAGGGAGTTATTGTAATTTTTCGGCAGGAAAACATTGTTTTGTATTGAATTAGTGAAAATTTAGGGTTTTTTAGAGAAAATCTCAACATCCCCTTTATTTGTTGTGACATAATTAAAAACTTGTTATCATTTTCTAGATAATTCTCCGTCAACTTTTTAGTATATTTTTCATAAAATTTACCGTTTTTGAGATAATTATGTTAAACAATTTAAATTGGCCGCCTTTTGGAAAATACACATCAGTAAAACAATATTTTTCATAAAATTAAACATTGGTGCAGTTAAAGTTTATGCCTAGTTTGAACTTCATACAATGATTCGTTACAAAAATATATTTTTTTGTGTAAAACAAATTTGCATCTATCAGTTAAGCAAGTGATTTTTCGTAATATGTCAAGAGGGCATTTTGTTGAAATTAGCTAGTACTATCAGCCCCAGTAGTTTGTGATATTATTTTATGAACACCATATTTACTTCATACAGTGCTGTAGTCAATTATTTTTGAAAGATTGAAGATTTATTCCTTTAGTCAAGACAAACCGAATATATCATACAAAGAGTGGTATAAAATTCTTCACTAAGTCGCTAGCTGTAATTTTTTCACATAATATTTTTTTGTAAGGAATGGTTGTATTTAATTCATATTTGGTATGAAGCCTTATGACACCAAAGTTAAATTTTTAGGGGGAAAATAATATTTTCCGATGTGTATTTTCAAAATGGCAGTAATTTTTTATTTTTCAAACTCAAGTATCTCAAAACCGGTCGTTTAAGCAAAACCCTAAAAGCTACAAAAACGTTGCCACATTAATTAAATTATCTAACTATTATTACTAATTGTGTTAGAATTAAACAATAAATAACAGAGTTATTGTGATTTTTTTCCCATAAAAACATTGATTTTGCAATATAATTAATGCATGTTAAGGTCATTTTAACAGAAGAGTCCCAATACCTCCATTATTTGTTGTTAAACCCTTACAAACAGTTATTATTATTTAGTTAAATTTAATTTAGCAACTTTTTTGTCTTCTGTAAAATTGTGACAAAATTAACCGGTTTATAAATATTTAAGTTCACAATTTAAATAGCAGCCATTAATAAAATACACATTAGGATTTTTCCCCCTAAAAATGCACATAGGTATGAAAAGCTTTATACCAAATATGAACTGAATACAGGCATCCGTTAAGGAAATAAAAATTATATGTAAACACAATTTGGCGGCTATTGACTTAAAGGAGGAATTTAGACCGATCTTCATAGGATGTTTTTGTTTGTCTTGACCCAAGGAACACATCTATTTTTTTTTTCTTTTTTAAGAGAGTTCTCTAACACCCTAAAAGATACGAATACACTGTTTATATTTTGCTTTACGTTAGAATTCGGTTAGTAGCATTAAGGGACATACATAATACGATATTTCAGTTTTAGTGGCACTCATAAGATTTCATATTTGTATTGTTGTGTAATAAATTTGTACGTACACTACTGTGTGTTTTGTAACTTAATTACTTAAGTTAAACAATTACAAGTATAATTATTATTAATATTTAACTAACCAACATATAATCTAGAGTAGCCTTACAAAGCAATAAAAGTTCGTGCTCATCAGAATCATTGTAAGGGCGATTTTTATCATCGACGGAAGAGAACTATATAAAAAATATACAAATATAAATATGAAAATGCCATTTTTATTTTCTGATATATTTCCTAAAATATATCAACTAAAATATAATAAAACTTCTAAAATGTTGCTATCAAATGTTAAACTAACATTGTTACTTTTAAGTTATAGAATGTTTGAAACTAAAGGAATGTCCATGCAAAGTTGTATTAAGATCCCTCTCAAAATAAAATCCAAGCTAAAATGCTTTTGAAACTTTATAAAAGACATTAATTACTTTTGTGAAGTTAGTTCAAAGCCATTATACAAGAAGTCACTGCGTTTTTTATCACACAATTGTAACTATCCAACACTTATTGTTGTTTAGTGTATAAAAACAATATATATTACTAACAAGTCCTTCCCAAATGTTATGTATATTTATCGTAAGAAAGCTGAAAATTAATACTTGAACATTATATTAGCATCTACTTTTCCATAAAATAAATCATCAACATAACATTGAAAATTAACGTAAGAATAACTTTTAAAAAGTATGTATTAAATTTTAAATGATTTTTAGCATGAAATATTTTAAAAATTATGTAATGTGAAATACTTATTTCCATATTATATAATAGTATATAGAGCTAAAATTGTATCTATGTCCTTAGTATTTTATTAAAACAGTGAAAATTCAGTTTTAGACTTTGACCAGTCCATAGAGTGTCAGACAGAGTGACGGTTGTCTCGATTACCCACTAGAAGACGTCCAGCATGGAGTTCAATAAGCACTGATCCAAACCAACCTTGAAAAGGACAGAGACCTCACACTACGATTAATTGCGATGTGATGTATGTTAAGATTCATCGCTATGGCCCAATTACAGTGGAAGGTTCTCAACCAGGTACACTTCAACCGATTAAACGTTTCAACAGTTTTGGGCTCACAAATAGAGCTTGAAACACTATTTCCCGTTCGGTAATCATTTGAATGGCATATTGCAGTAAAATAACATTAGTTCTCGGGCATCAATAAAAAAATTAAATTTAGAAACAGCCTTGGCACCTATGTATGAACTATTTCAGATTTATTTACTTACGTAAATCACCCGAGGTGTCAAAATTAAAATATTCATGCTGTACGCGTTTCAGGCCTTCTGCCGCCCATCTTCAGCAGCAGGGCAGTTATTTAGAAAGGAAAAGGAAAATACACTTCCACCCTAAAGGGTTATCAATGGGAGGCCCATTATCTGCACTACTAGAAGCCTAGTTGTATTAACATGAATTTGAAATCAATGAGATTATAAACCAAATAATCCCCACCACTGTACAATTCAGTATTAAAAGTGGTATGTAGACAAAACATTTATAATCTTAAAAGGGACCAAAAGACAAGCTAATGTTTTATCAATTAAATCACTAATATTCACCAAATTATTACATTCAAAATAGTAATTGAATCGAAGAACACCACCAATTTCCAGGTCGTTTAAGTATTTAAAACAACTAACAGTTTCAAATTTTGCATTTATAGGAAACCAACTCAAATAGATTTAGTGATACCAATAGACTAAAACCATCCTTGTACGTATAAAATAGCATCATCTCGTTCAATGGTACACCGGTTATTTACATACCAGCTCTGCAAAAACGAATATGAGAAAGAGAAGAACTAAACAGATTTCTCTAAACAACGGATATAAAACATACATAATGGAAAATTTAATAAGAAAAACTAAGTTTACGTTGGCCAATTACAGTCCGGATAACAAACTGATAAGAAGTTTTATACCATTTACCTACTGTGTAAATAAACATTGTGAGATCGATGTTAATATTCTTTAAAAGACACGATTATTAGCCTGGTGACAAGGTTAACAAACAAACGTTTCACAAACCTCGTCAACCAGTTGATAAAAAGGACGCAGAGGGAGTATATTCAATAGAGTTCAATGGTGGTGCAAAATGCAATAAAAATACATAGGTTACATTAATAGGTCGTTTTTCTAATAATTTACAAAATATAATGCGATCAAACAGAATATCCCCCTTCCTTCAAAGTGGCCCAACATTTGAAACAAAACAATAATCACAACATTTATTTTGTAAAATCACTACCACGATTTACGTAAATCATCTGATCTACGAGTATTAAAACGTTGTAATCAGATAAATAAAGCTCGGGTATTAGATGAATTATTTATTTATCAAGAAGTGGAGGCTCGGGGCAAAGACAGCTTGTTGAATATAAAGGATGAGTATGCAGATAAAATAACGTATCTGCTGTAAAATAGCTTAGACAGGAAACCTGGAACAGACAATCGCCAGCAAAGTCAGCTGATAAGGTATCTTACAACCTTTAACCCATCTACTTCGATCATTCGGCAGGCCTACCTACGAAAGCTTATCCGTGTGTCCGACGCGCCTCTATAGTTCTAATCGTCGATGGTGTGTGTTAATGTGTAAAGCTAACTTAATGTATATGAGAATTCTTTGTCCTATATACAATTCGACAACAATGAAAAGTGGGCTCTGTTTTGACCCTGCTAAAGACAAGCGGTAGAACCCCTGAAACGCGTAGGTCTACAGCGTGAATATATGAATTTCGACACATCAGGCCATTTACGTAAGTAAATAAATCTGAAATAGTCAAGGAAAAAGTTGTGTTCTAGACCCTTTGTTTACAATTTATACACTTATATTTTAATAAAGGGTTTAAAAAGACAGATTACTTAAAACAGCTTAAAAATAAACAGAAATATATTGAGAAAATAGAAACATTAACATTCAATGTCAACATTAATGTCAATGCCACTTTAAAATATTACATTAGTATAAATCCTAAAAAAAATAAGAATTAATTCAAGTAATGCGTTAAAAGAGATACAACTCAACAAATCAAGGTACATGTAAAGTACCCAAAGTTGCCGTACCTGATCCTACGAGAGTAAATTATAAACAACTTCGTAATCACGTAATAGCAATAAACCAATTAAAGTTTTAATCAGATTACTGTTTGGTGAGTTATGGTTCCAAAAACTAAATTCCTTTAGGAAACCGTTTCTCATCTTACCTGGATTTTGATTACTTCATAAACTTGATCATCTATTTATTTATGAAGATCCCAAAAGCTTAAAAATTACTAACTAAGGATTTGCATTAAAATTTTTATGACACCTTTATACTGTAAATAAATTACATAATTTATGGTTGGTTGTTGGGGGATATTCAATGAAGTAAAATTTTTAAATAACAATTCATCTTTAAACTAACGAAAAGAGAAAATTTAGAATTCTTAAAAATTATTTGTTAAAATATGCAAAATATCCGTTGCACTCCAAATGGCAGCTCACTTTTAATCGGCGATTTAAACGTGAAATATTTTGCTGTGTTTTCAATCTCCAGTGTCGTTTTTGTATAACGATGGACTATAATATTATAATAAAACACAATGATTTTAATTAAATAAGAATAACTTTGATTATTTAAAATAAAAATATCATTTTATTTAATAAACTAAAGTGTTCTATAAAATAAAATTCAAAAATGAATTATATAAAATAATCATTACGCCTCATTAGTTATTGTAATACATTTTTTACTAAAATAAAAATCTGTAGATATTTCAAAAAAATTGTCAAATGATATATTATTTTTAATTTGTCTAAAGATATAGATAATTAGACTTTTGTCATCAAAAGTTAGAAAATATTGTGTTACCTACAATGATTTTTTTTGTTTTAGTGTTTTCGTTTGAAATGTTTACTTATATTTTTAATTTCATTAATACACTATTTTGCAATTCCATCAACCTTACAAATTAACTTTTAATCCTTTTCAGAGTGTTACGATTTGCATTAAAATGATGAATGCCCCTCTTTGATATATTAGGGATCCATGGCTAGAAGGGAAAGTCGTTTCACGCAATGGTGGCTTCAACCTGAGAATTATAGCTCAGATCCACGCACCGAATAGGGCTTCTCAGCCATTCATAATTTCTGACGTGAAGAAATTTTATCATAATTTGTAATCTTCTTTGATTTTTAACCTCCAGCTAAGTTATTGTGGTATTATTCGGCACCGTGGTGATTATAAAGTTAAATAAACTAGTACTATAATAATTAAATAATAATTAAATATAGTATTATAATTAGTATATTACTAATTATAATAAATAAAAATTTCTGTAAAAATGAACTGACCAATGGAAGCTAATTTGAAAAGAAATTAGATAAAATTTGAAGGTAACTGACCCCAAATAATATCTTAAATAAATTCTAAACCAAATTAATTAGCTTAAGTACATTTAATATAACAATAATGAACTATAATGAATGACGTCTTTATTCATAACATGGTTTATTGGATAAGTCTGATTATTACTAACTTGTTGCTATTTATTTTACTTTTCTCGATTAATGCACATTAACAAAAGTAACGAGTTGATTGATTTTATTGATGTTCTTTCAATTAATAGGAAATTTTGCTTAAGTTAATAAATGTGAAAATCGTTACCATCAAATAAATTTTTTCTTCTTTTAAGAAATGGCAATAATTACTTGCAAAGGTCAATTTTATGGCTGTATTTATATACAGGCAGAAGCAGAGCTTAGCTCACAACGTTCTCAGTTCAATTTCGGTATCGGGAACAAACATTTCTTTAGTCCTCTGCCATGGATTGGAAGTCACGTTAAGAGTCTGCAATTCTCACCATTTTCGATTGTTATTCATATAAGACTAAAATGTTAACTTTGAAATTTTCACTATTCCTTTAATTTTGGTCAAAAAAGTTTCATCTTCATGTCATTTTATAAGAAATTCTAATATCTAGGGGACTGTGAAATAAATATCCCGATTATCAAGCGATTTATGAGATTGAACTACGGACAAAACAATTCCATTTTCGAAAAGATTATTGACAATACTTTGTTGTTCATTAATTAAACACTCAATAATATAAAACTTTCGGTTTCATAGGGCCCTAATATTAAAATTGTCATTAAAATTATATAAATATTAAACTCGTTTAACTAGTATTAAAAGCATAGTGTTTTTTGAAATTTAACATTAGTGTTATGCTTATAAATATCCAAAGTAGCTGGTACTGTAAACTCTTAAGCTGGTGGTTCAACCTGGAATAAAAAAAGGTGCAGGCCACTCAGGTGAGAATAACTAACACTGAATTACTCATCTCCCTAAAATAAAAACCTTGAGATATTTAATTTTCTATACCTGTATTACTATACTTTACAGATTGTTTACCTGTAAATATGTTAAAAATTTATAAAAATGTCAATTAATTATTTATTTTAGTTGAATTAATGATTTATATATCATAAATGCTAATTATATACAATTATATAAAATAATTTTTTCTTTTTGAAAATAAAAAAAAAAATTATCAACCAACCCTGTTCAAATTATTATTTTTGTATTTATAACCATTCATTACCATTAACCTCAAATACATTGGGCAACAAATGTTATACTAACGACTAATACTATTAACAAAACTTTGTTATTATAAAAAATACTCTAATGTAAGAAGTAGTTAGATAACGGTTGATAAAATATTTCAAATACAGTGTCAAGACCTTTGAACTGATCTCTTCAGACATTTCAGACCCTCGTGAATTTGGTCTTTGATTCATCTACTTCAAACACTGAATGAAGCTCGAAACTTCGTTTTCTCCGATTCTCTTCCAACTAAACTACTAAAAAAAAACAAAGTAACTGAACTGCCATAAATAAAATATTTTGAATTCCATAATTTTTTTGAAATAGTTTGAAATTTAAAGGCGTAACCATTATAGTGAATAAACACAGGGTGTTTGGTATTCAGTGTCAAAAAATTTAAGGTTTTATCATACTTGTAAAATGCAATAACAATTCGCAAAATGCAGTTACATTTCACTCCAACTTCTAGTAAGAAATCTTTTTTCTCGACATGTTCATAAAACTCACCTTTTACGAAACTTATTTTCATTTCAAATGAAATTTGCAGAAAGTAAACTAAATGATCTATTAGCATAAGTACAGTTTGCTCCAATTAGGCCTTCGTAAAGCCTTGTAAAATATACATGAAAACATTTTTTTGTAAAATTTAGTAAATAGGACACTATAACTTGCTGATGAAATTTTTTTTATATTCATCAAGCTACAAACTGTCAAATAACACCAAAACCTTCCCACATTTAAGCTTTGAAAATATATACTATTAGTGACATTTCCTATTTGCCTAAGGGGCAAGAATTGGCGTTAAACATAATTATTGGCTGGCTTTACAAGAAATAATTATCATTGTTTGAAATTATCACACAAAATACTGGGCAAAGATAAAGTCTGGAACTCATTTAATAACTTTTACAGCACAACAGATAAAAATACCAACTTCTACAAATCATTACTGATAATAGTGCTTATCTGTGCCACAACCGACAGGATCCCTGGGGGATGGCCCACGAGGAGTAAGTAAAAAATCTTAAGTATAATCATAGGTCTATATGCACATCAAATCAAAGCCTTTATTTGGTAGAGTCTAATGCCACATTTCAAATGGTTGACCGTTGCAGAAATAGCAGGCAATGAAACTTTCCATTAAAATCATATAACAAAAACTCAATGCAATATCTTACGCTATATTCGACATGTGAGGTTTGTGACATACTGCTGTAAGTTTTCAAGCGTTTAATATTATGTATGATAAGAAAATACCAATGAAGTTTTCTTTAAAATTTCCTTTAGGATAACCCCAAGGAAGTTTTTAGGAAGCTATCAGGTTTTAGGGGATGATCATGAAAACTAGGCCAATTATTTTGTTTAATGTCAATTTCCGCCACTTATGAAAGGTCATTTATAGAATATTATTTTAAATCTTGAAATGTGGGGAATCTTTGGTGATGTTTGACAGTTTGTAGCTTGATGAATAAAAACATTTTCTTCATTAGAATGTATAGTGTCATTTTTTCATAATTTTATAAAAAATATTTTAATTATATTTTACAAGGTTTTTCGATTGCTTGATTGGAACAAAATGTATTTATTATAATAGAAAATGTTGTGTACTTTCTGAAAATATCATTAAAAAGATGAGAAAAACGAGATGTTTATGAAGAATGTCAAGAAATTTGACAAATGTAAAAGTGACTGTTACTGGAAGTTGAAGAGAGATTTAACTGCCGTAATTCATATTTTTGTTGTATTTTAAAGGCATGATAACCCCAAAATGTTTTTGACACTGAATACCAAATACCCTGTATATTAAAAGATACTATAAGAAAATTTCTCTTCGCAATTTTACAAAATCCTCGGTGTTTTAATAATAAACGATATATTTTGAAACAATTTTATAAAAAGATAATAAGTGTTTAAATTATAAGTTTATTATTACTTAGGCCTACTCATATAATTACTATAACTTTTTAAAACTATTATATTAAATAATTTATTGCTAAACATTTGCTATTAATATTATAATATTTTATGTCTTAAAATCTTACATTATGAGGACTTTTTAAGTTTAAATAAAACAATGGTAATCATTTTATCATTATCATATGTTCTGACTACTTTAAAAACTATTAACCAATGATTAGTTGGTTTTATCCCAATCAAAAAACCCAAAATAATTAGATTACCTATGTCGGCTGGATCATAACTAAAAGATTTGGTTTACATAGTTTTATAGCGCTATTTGAGACCCATAATACGATGTACATTTTAATTTGTGCTTACACTGGGCCTAATTTCGATTCCACTTGGGATATTCCTTTAATATGTCCAAAAAATTAATAGTGCCTTTAAAAAGTGAATGTTTAACTTTAGTACTGATTTTAAAATTTTAATTGCTGTCACCACCATAATAATGACAAAAATATCGAACTTGACTTTTATTCACACTAAAAACATAATTAAGTTAATTTTTACGGATTATTTATAAAATTATAAAAATGAAAACATTTCAATTTGTAATACCTTTTTTAATAATTTATGATTGTAATAGGTAATGTAAATTAAATAAACCGGACCCCTTTAGGGAAGTATAATAAATACTAAAATTATACATTTAACAACTACGCATTTTAAACAAAAATTCCAATGGTATTTTTTATATTCAAAACCAAAATATTGAAATATTTTTATTACATATTATTTATTTAGTTTATTTTTAACAAGGACACATAGAAATCACATAATACTCAGGAGACCCGACCCCGAGCAAATTAAATGATTTGCTGCCAATCGCTGGGGAAGCAGTTGGCTCCTTCACTAAGAGAAAAAATGTATTTCCCTTAAGTGGAAATCATGGCAACAAGTAATGCAGTATTAAATTATTAAGGCAATTCTTTTATAAGTTTATGATAAAAATACAAAACATACTGTGCACTAATTTGTAATACGTTACCACACCTAAAGCTGTAGTCATAAGTAATATACAAACGATAAAACTGTAAACTATATGGTTGTGTAAAGTTAAACTTTTTGGCATTGTTTTTGCCTTTGGGTTGTTTATAAAAGCTACTCCACTTGTACAAGCAGTTTAGACTTTCAAGGAAGTTCACGGCCAATTTTGCTGTTCTAATTAGCGAAATCAGTTCTAAAGTAATAATTTTTCCTTGATTATTAAAAAGACTAAATACTAGCTTGAACTAGTTTTGGAAATACATTTAAAATTTTTACTGTTAGTACTCTCTCATTACAACTGAATTCTAAGTCATATGTTTTTTTCAATATTTTTTTTATTACGAGTATTATGACCAATGATCTTGTTTGTGTATGAAATAATTTATTGTAAAGATTGTTCCTAAAATTAATATTTGATTGAATTGTTTCATTATCCAAAGAAAAGTCTTAAGGTTTCCTGATTAAAGTTTTCCTGTTTGTGGGTATAGTTCTATAATAAATTTAACATTTTTACTGTTAGTACTCTCTCATTAGTGGCTATTTCTGAGTAACTAGACTCCACTGGGAGGCAGTCTAGGACAAGATTATATGGAGCGAGGATAGGACCCGGAATATTCCTCCCTGGGGACTGAGCAGGATGATCAACTAACGAACCACGTGCCTAAGAACAGACCTCAGACAAAATATTCAAACGGAGCCCACTGTGTTAGTTTTAAATGGGTTTTTAACTGTGACACAATCACAAGAGCAAAATAAAAAGTGATGATACATCTTCTTCGTTAAGTTTAAATTACATAACTCTGCAAGTTCAACTGTAAAATCAAGAGTGAGTAGTTCTGGTTATTTAACTAATGTATTAATTAATTTTTCAAAATGAGTTTCCATGGGCTTAATGAATGAATTTATATTACCCATTTATTCTCAAACGGGTATTAAACTGATTATTTTTAGTTTTCTGTCAATAATTCATGAACAATTTATAGCTTACTATGTTTATTTTTATAGACTGTAATCATATTCTCCCTGACATATCGCACAAGAAGGGATGAAATTGCTCCCAAACTAATTTCCGGTAGCCATGTTTCATTTCCGGTTGAGTTTGTTGCTTGGTGCAGTTACTGGCAAGAAACTTTTAGTAAATGCGTATAAAAGTTTAGTTATATTATACATGCTAAGCAACGCACGAAATAATTTAATTAAATGTATTGCTTGATTAATATTATGAATATAAGTAATTATGATAGTTAAATTAAGTATAATACGAAATGGATAAAAACTTAAATATTTTTTAACCTTGCTGCCATTGTATATGACTACTCTATTAGCCTTTGGATTAGCCTATTAGCCTCTATTAGCCACATTTGCTCTAAAATATTTGTATAAAGTACAGCCTAGATCTTTAAAATGACAGTAATATTGTTTTAGGCATATTTTATATTCTTATATTTTTATTTAATTCATACATCAAAGGTAGTTTTTAAATTGATAATTGCTCTATATTAGTAGAGACCTTAAACTTTATGCACATAAAAGCATTTGCTTACCTTATAGATTCCCTTCTTATTCCTTGGGATGTCCTGCTGTAGGAATAAAAGGCTTAAAAAGGTAAAAAAATCAAGCTTTTATAAAAATATATATATTTACCAACTTTCATAAATTAGGGTATAATGATAAAACTGCCATTAAAAATAAAAGAGCTTTTTAACTAAACTATTTCTGAATTATATTTCATCAACTTTATATTAAAACTATCCATTTTCTATGGCACAAGCATTTTTATTTTGTACCTTTAAATTACTTCCTACTTTTCATGACAATATATGACAACTGCCCCTAGAAAACTCTTTTTAAGTATATCTGCTTAAAGAATTAGTCCATTTTAAGAAGTTTTTAAAAATGTTTAACAATCTTCTACTACATATTTCATGGAAATTTATGGAAACAGTGTTTGATCTAAAAAAAAAAAAAAAAAAAAAAAACATAAGCAGTTAGATTTCCATTTGTTTTTTTCATAAGTAATATTTTGTATTATTTCTAAATTTTAATGGGGTTGGGGTAAACAAACAATCATACTGATAAACAGTAAAATTTTGAAAAAGAGTTTTGCAATTCAAATAAAACATTTATCAGGCTATATAATTCAAAAAAGGTTTTTAATTTTACTATGTTTCTTCTTTTACGAGTATCTTTCAGCATGTTAATAATTGTTATTATTACAAGAATGAAATTTATCATTAAAAGTTATACTGGTATGACGGTTTTTGATCAATTATTTTATATTTTCTAACTTAACAATCTTTTATTGAATTTTACATGACTTCAAATATAACATTTTATGGGATTGGAAAAACAAAAGTTAAGTGGTTTATTTATATAGCGTGGACTAAACTATCTTTATTCAGCATGAACAAAACCTTGGTAGCGATTTCATGTTTTATTGCTCAAAATCTCATGATCTCGACCTTAGTTTTGTTGACAATATATTGAAACCCGATGCTTAAGTTTGCTGCAAAATTAACAGTGCATCAAATGGTCTTATTGTTCATTAACTGTGTAGTATTAAAAAACTGTAATTTTTTAATAAAAGAGTTGCTTTTGTATTATAAATAAAAATATCATCAACAATGTGTCTTGGAATGATAATAACTTAATATAACTTGCCTTTCAATACACAACTAGTTTTTTCGTCTGTAATCAAAATAGTAGATTACATAGGGGGGTTGATGCTCGTCAAAAGAGCCTTCTCTGATTGGTCGAGAAAAAAGGCTCCTGTCATGGATGCTCTTCGCTGGTTGGTGGAGGACAAAACCAAGCCCCTCCCCTACTGAATCCTCATCTCTGATTGGTTGAGAGCTAACTCAGGCCCCGCCCCCTATTCAAGATGGCGTTTGTTTACGTCCAAAGAGCCATTCTGTCCCGTGACATAGATTTGGATCATTTAATTGATTTCCGGCGATTAAGAGACAAAAAGAGACAATTTCTATAGGCCTATATTGTTATTTTCTGGCGTGTGATACGAGATTTTTGGTGAAGTAATTATTTATAAACAATATTTAAACCAATTTACAAAAACATTAAAACCAACCTCTTGAAACCTAAATTTAAAACAATTTTAAAAATTAAAACCATACTATAACGAGAAGCTTTTTTTTATCTGTTATGGTGGATGTAAATTTAACATTCCACTAACGAAAGATATACTATAATGTTTTTTCATGTAGTTTTAGCTACTCATTTGGGAAATGGTAATAGTTGTTGACATTAAAACCACCACTAGTAGGGGTTAATGCTTAAATAAAAAAAAGGCGAATAAAACAAGAATGCATCGGATCCACCAATTATTATGATTTTGGCTGACATAAGAGAATTTAAACAAACCTGACGCACCCGTAATAACGATTTCAGCTGACATAACACGAAAATAGTCTGATGGAAATTTTAACAGCTGTGTTCCCCCTCGCCCTCTCCAGGACCGCGGATTACATTACAGCAGTTTTCCCCAGTCCTGCGCCCTCTCACCTTGCAATGTTGTCATTTGTGGTTATGTTTACCATGTGCAATACAGTATAAAAATGTGTTTGAAAGTCAATTTGGCAACAATGTATTGACCTCATCGGACTTTTTTCATAAATCCTACTATAGTGGTGGGGAAGCCGACTCGGTCTTAGCGTTATAGCGTTGTTCTGATATATAATATCAGTTAGCGATCCAGATGTTTTGTTTTATCGTTGACTAAGGATACTATACGTGGTGGATATTATAAGCATAGATATATACTAAACACCTGGATCGCTGGATCGGTAACTCCGTGATGCGAAAACAAGCCGTTACCCCGAGCCAAAGTTAGAGAATACTTTGTAAATTTAAGGATTTTAACAATTCTTTCATTGTACATTCTTGAAATCTGTTCATACATAAAATCTCAGTCTTTAGAGTATGTAAATCATAACCATAGCTATAACACAAGACATAGAAACAATTTTGCTGTTCAACATAGATTTAATTTTTTTTGAAAAAAAAACCCAATGTACTCAGGACTCAAAGTTTTTCAAAATTTGCCAGAAACAATTAAACAAATCAATGACCTTTGTAAGTTTAAGAGCATCTTGAAATCATTTTTAGTGGAAAAAGCTTTTTATTCATTGGAAGAATTTTTTTTGCACTAGGGCATGTAATCTTATCCCCCCCCAACCAATCAACCCAATAACCTAGGACAAGATGACCCGGAGGACATCTGGATAACCCCAACGCTTTTGAGCCACTTGGGAGCTTCACAAGGTACAAGGTACAAGGTAGGTACCCCCCACCACTAGCCAGTATTCGTGGTCAGTGTAGCCAACCCTGTGCGAGTAATTATGTACTGTACCGTAATTTAAATAAATAAATTAATTAAATAAACTACAGTCATACCATGACAAGACTGGTTTTTTTAGTCTATCTTACCTATGAAATGATAAATTCAGCCTTTGGAATGTACACTAATACATCCAAAAGCTGCATAGTACAGAACAATTTTTCATCATCATAATAATAGTCCGTGTTTTTAAACCTGATCCTTCTCGAGAAAATTGGGGTGGGGGAAAGATTTAAACTGTAAACAAAACATTTAAACTCGTGACAAAGATGTTCGAGTAGCAGATTTACTTCTATAACGTTTTTTATAATTTATAATACCTTTCAGTAACTCCTAGTCAGCTCTTATTTTTTAAAGCCAAATTAAATATATACTTTGTAAAAAAGTAACAGTTCTAAAGTAAACTGATTAAAAAACAACTTTGCCAATTATATTGTAAAACTAATACACAATATGTTGTCATGTGAAACTACCAGATGGTATGCAACAGTGAAATAAAACAAAAACAACATAAAAACAAAAGGTTTCAGCCAATGGGATAGTAGCATGGATAAACAAACCCCCTCCATCATCTACTCCTCGGAGGATCAGGTTAAAAAAAAAAAAAAAAAAAAAAACGGACTATATAATTAAACATTTAAAGGAATGTAAACAAAAAAGAATGCAGCTGACGCAACGACAACAATGGTAGTATTCCGGACGCCTCACCGGGGTCACCAAAACGGTAACTGTCGTCTGCTAAACAATGCAAATGCCTTGTTAGCAGACGACATAGCAGACGAAGTTACCGTTTTGGTGACCCTGGTGAGGCGCCCGGAATACTCACATTCATGTCAGCTGATATTCAGCGCGGCGCGGCGGTGGCGCAGCGGCGGTAATACTGGCTAGTGGTGGGGGAAGCCGGCTCGTTTTTAGCGCTATTCTGCAATTCAGTTACCGATCCAGGTGTTTAGTATATATCCAACGAGGTTAAATAGATATAGAGTGCTCACCACATGTTAATTTTGTGTCCCTTTTTGATTTGCGCCATTGTACCCATCATTCCCGCCGTTTCCTTGGCAACCATCCCACACTTGACTCTCGTTTCCTTGGTTACTAGTTTTAGCTATTCTGATTGATCGCTACAAGCTTCAAAAATTACTGATGATATTTTTAAAACATATGTTTATTTGTTGTTTGTTTTTAAACTACTTTGATTTGATGGTCTGTGATCAGGCTATTGAAGTTGGTTACCATAGAAACGTCGGATAGGTGTGGATAAAATGGTAAATTACTGTTGGAAAAAGTGTAAACAAAGGACTGGTTACCAAGGAAACGGCGGGAATCGTGGGTAACATGGCGCCAGTCAAAAAGGGACACTTTTCACTATCTAGTGAGCACTCTATATCTATTTAACCTCGTTGTATATATCTATGATTATAAGTGGTGGATATTATACGTGGTGTCTATAGTCAATGGTTTTATCTATTTATTTATTTATTTATTTATTTATACACGGAATTTTACATTTTCAAATGGCTGAACCAGACGAAAAAACGAGAGAAAAGGGAACACCGGAATAAACTGAGCGTCGTCGACCGTCGTTGTCGGGTCGTTGCCACAATGAAGGAACTTGAAAATGAACCAAAAGATTGAAATTGAAGTGAAGGGTTCATTGAATCATTGAATGAGTAATGAGTAGCCTTTTATGACACCTACTGTATGGATGATAATTGGTATTTATTCTCAATCATCGTTAGTTATTAACTGTAAAATCAACAGATTAGATTTGGAAGACTGTAGTGACAGTCTTTTTTCAGTTTTATTCAATAAATTGATTCCTCTCTCGGCATGGTAAGTTGACACTTTTTTTCTCTCACCAAGGTCTAACATAATCCGGTGTTGCTAGAAATAGGCCTATTTCCAAGACCTACATTCAGTTCTAGATGTGAATTAATAGGACTATCAATGAAATTGATACAATAGGTCATTCGAAGGTAGCGTAGGTTTAAGATTTTGTTGATGAGCGACTGTAGACCTATACTATTTAAATAGATAATCCGGGTAGCTCGTCAGCAGTCCAACCAGAGAGAGATAGGTCTAAGTTAAAATTTAAGTAGGTCTAAGTTAAACTGTAATCGAACATAAACTTAATTTATGTTAGCATAAAAAATCACTTAGTTTCCATACCTATGCCTAATAACGGTAATTTGTCAAATGCTGTAGGCCTAGCCTAAATAGGAATAGCTTGAAATTTTTAATCTCTGAGTGATCAGATGGTTTTTTTTAATGTGTTTCTGACTCATGAGTGTTAGAGTTTATTTTTCAATGGTCTTATCAGAATTTACGGAAGGGAAAAAATCCTCCAAAAAATCTCCGGAAATACCCAGGCAAAAATACCCAAGCCCCCTAAGTCAAGGGCCTAGGCCTACCCAATTTTGTTCCAGTTCAATTTGAATATGATTGATTTTGGTACTTCAATGTAACAAGGGGCTTCAATTTAAGCTTTGGTTTGGCGTCTAAGGCATTGGTTAAACACTATTGGGGGTTTATATGATAACAAAATAAGCTTAGGCCTAAATGCTTACTGTCTTGCTTGAAAGGTAAAGGTCTTTAAAGGTCTTTGAAAGGTGCTGATTATATGGAATTATTGTATTATATTATAAATTTATGTATTGGCATTGCCGTTGAGAGAAATAAATAAATAAATAAATAAAATAAAGGTAATTGACACTTTAGGCCCTATATAGGAAATTAAAAAAAGTCTTCGAGTTTAAAAAAAAATTCTTGTGTACTTTCAAATTAATTCTCAAATCTAAGTTATCCTTAAAATGCACGTTATAGGCCCTAACTAAAATGTACTTGTAATACTAATAATGATAGTTAATTAATGAAGTGTTAGACTTTATATTTTTACCGAGAAGGCCTACCTACTCCAATTTTAACGATTAAAAAAATGCAATTTTCAGTAGATAACACTGATTGTTTACAAGAATTTGACAATATGATAGGCTAGTGAATATTTAGTGAATATATTATTTTGGATACACTTTTCTCATATGGTAGGGCATAGGCCTATGTCTTACATTTAATCAGTTTTGCAAAACTCATTACAGCAAGGTCTAAACTTACTCTGACTGTCCTGCTGAATCATTTTACGTGGAGGTTGTATAAAAAACAAAGGTCAAGTTTATCAGTCCTTCGCTTATATCCGAAGTATGCAATCCATCCAACCACCTCCGGACAAAGATGCAGTTTTCAAGTAGCCTATTGCAAGTAAGTACTCAATATGAGCACGTATTATTTGTATTTTAAAAGTATTTACGTCAATTGGATAAAAAATGTTAAAATATACTCATACTAAATATGGAGATTTTACATAAGGCAGAAATTTAACACTCAAGAGTGTTCATCATCGATATTTCATGCAACCTCCAAGTTTTTTATCGATATTTTAACAGTTAGGAAATGTGACATAATTGGGTAAATGCCCAAATACCGACAAGGTCACATTTTATCACAAAATATTTAAGCTATTCGTCGTCTGTATTGGCTACTTTCAAAGTCAGATGAGTTCATGGTCTTTTTTCTACGAGAAAAGAGAAAAAGAAACAAGTTTCTACCTATTATAAGTTTGTGTTTGTATGTTTTGTCTGCCCTTGTACCTCTAAAGTGATTTTAGTTAAAGATCTTACAGGTTTCCTCTAGAACAGAGAGGTATCCTGAGTAATAAGTATTTGAATAATTATATGTGTATATTTAACTTATGTTTTAATTGGAGACCAAATAATAAGGTTTTCAAACATTAATCATAAACACTGCTATCTTTTTTCCTTGTAATTTAGTTTTCGATGTTGGTATTTAAAACAAAACTTCATCATTTCACCAAATACCGACATAGTGTTTTCACTACTAAACTTGTTTGTAATTCTACATATTGCATTAAATATTTCTCATTCCTAATGTTTTAGTTTCGTTTAAAATAATATACAAATATAATACAAAAACTAACTCAACATTGGCAGTACAAAGTAAGGTCGGCACTCACTTGACAGCGTCGGCTGCCGGCTATTCACTCGTTTTCTACTTCTATCGTTTATTCTCTCATAGCGTATATTCGTAGTGTTTTGGTATTTGTTTGCAATATTGCATCTAATTGATACTGAAGATATTGAACTTACTTTTTTCAAGTATAAATACATTTTATTAAACTTTTTTTAATTAGTTTTATGTAAATTAAGAATTAGGTTGTCTTACTCACCCAATTGAAGAATTGTGAGACCTTGAATTTTTCCATTTTTTGAGATGGATAGTGACAAAACATTAACAACAAAATGTCGGATGGGTAAAAAAAAAAAAAAAAAAAAAAAACAACCATAAAATATTTTTATTACTACAATAATGCTCCTCTTCTTTCACAAAGTGGTGTTAAAATGTCTATCTCGGTAATTAGGTCATGAGATGTTGGTATTTTTTCATTGTTGTCGGTATTTTTAGAAAATTGAAAAACTTGTTTCCTCAACTTTTAGATACTTAAAAACTGTCAAGATTATTGTTTTCTTTTTCTTTTGATGTAATCTGATAGTTTTTGAAAGGGCAAAATTAATTAGTTCATAATACTCAAACTTAACATAACCTATAAGTGTTTTTCTACTAATATAAACTGAATTCAGCCTTAAGGTGTCGGTACTTTGGGCATTTACCTTTGTTGGTTTTGGATCAGGATGGAGCCTTGATTAAAGCCACTGTTACTGGGAGAGTCCAAGATTTCTGATTAGGCTAACTCATTTGAAAATTTGAACGCGATTGGTTGCTTGAAATATGTGATGAAACATCTGGCGCAAAAATGTTGGCAACTACTAACATTGTAAACACTGTAGTTTTTCCTATGGTCAAGGTTATGTGTGAGTAAAAGTGTTATTATTACTGTTAATTTTTATTGTTGAAGTAAATTAGTATGTTTCATTAAGTTGAGGGTCTAGAACCATAAATATGAGTAGAAATTAGTGAAATGTTCTTTAGATTGATTTGACAGGCTTATGGGCTTAGGGCAAGGAACATATGAATATATTTTGTTTTCGCACATTTTATTTTTAATCTAGACTAAAATCTAATTGGTAGCTCAGTGTCAATAACAATTAAGGGCGACAATTTTTGTATTACAGTCTCATTTTATCTAGACCTATTTTTATTAACAATCTAGGCTATTTATTTATGCTGCAGTCCTTGGTAATAACCCTAAACTGTTGTCAGCCTGTAAAAGACATTTCTTATATGGGTGTAAGTATTGTTTTAGCAATAAAAAAGTAGTTATATTGCTAAAGTAACATCTTAAAAAAAAGTTTCTGACCATAATATGGGTACAGCAGGATGGTCACGGAATTTGACTGGCATATCACGGAGTTATGTTTCGTTCTCACGGAATTATGTAAATGGTGCAAAAATGACTTGCTCACGTAAATATTTTATAGTTAATCACATTTTGAAGCTATTTACCACCTGAAAACAGTATATTAAAGGGGAAATAATGAGGAGTAAAAAAATAATACAACATACAACCTTACTTATGGAAAAAGTTGTTTAATGGTTGAAAAGAAACTTAACCAGGGTGAAGGATGCTTAAGGTCACGGCATTTAGGCAGTTTACCTTAAATATGTAGGTCTACAGACTATGATGCAGGATAACCTATAATAGCTAAATCTTAAATACGTTAGCTTCTTCTCTGGAAAGATAGGAAGGGATATTATCAGTATATTACAATTTTAACTAAGCATTCTTTTAATAACTTTTCATCTATCTTAAGTCTAAACAAGTCTTAAAAAGGATCAAAATTTCTTAATTTCTGTCACCTCAACATATGAATAGAATATCGGAAATTTCCTTGCTTTGATATAAAAATTGGGTATCTCTGCAGATTACCTTTTTTCTACCTCCATATCATAATTTAAGGACTAATGTAGACCCAGTTTATTCTCTGATATTCTTGTTCAGCTTGATCTCACCTTTAGTTTGAATACCCACTTGATATATTACAGGCTTTTTCTGTATTTTTCCTCTTTTCCAGCCTTAACTTGGTTATTAATGACCGGATTTAAACAATATCCGGTAATCTAAATATCTATGTTCTGTCAATTTCCACAATAATTTCAATTCCCACAACCCATTTTAAGAGAAAAAAGTGTTTCTTTTTTCTGATTTTCTATAAGTTTTCAATTTAAGTGAGAAAAACTATCACAATTATTTGCATAATCAGGGGGGGGGATTGAAAAAAAAGAAATTTCATTGAACCATTGTCAAACGGATGGTTCAGGGTTACTCTGAGCATCTGGGGCCCATTTCATAATAAACTACAAACTAATATTATTAGTAAATCAGCTGATTGCTTAATGCAAATCTTATTTAAATTACAAGTTACAACTTGTAACTTGTAACTAGTAGATTATTATGAAATGGGCCCCTGATAGCCCTACAGCAGCATCATGCTTGTAGGAAGGCTACCTTAGAAGGTTGTCCATTTTTTTTTATTAATGGTGCAATAGTTTTTCAAGTGGAGAATGTCAACAAGTTATAGTTTTAAAAGTGCCAGATAACAACATATGAGTGAGTCCTAAGCAAAGCCCAGAGTGTTAAATGACAAAATAAGCATCGTGTTTAAATTACGGAGCATTACACAATTTCAGAACGGTACACTTCTAGTACGGTAACTAGTAAGTTCAATTCTACAATTAAATTGTAAATATAGAGTTACTAATTTACTAAAATTTATAATTCAATTAGGTTATATTTTTTAGGATAATTTGTTAAAGATATTACAGATAGGCCGAATTTGTTGAAGGGTGCAGCTGAGGACTGCTATCTCTAGGTTCATGGTAACTGCCACCAGCGGAGACTAGAGAGGTGTGAAGGCATCAGCCCACTGTACCACTGATTTTCTGACTGCATGAGTATGTCTGGGGGTGTGGAACAATACCAATCCCGCAACTGAGCATTGGGATAACATTGGCGCTGAGATTCAGTTTCAGTGGTGAGTGAATATTTTTTTCATGAATACCAATAACCCTAAATCATTATAAGTTGTCATGTAACCTACCCTAAATTGGTGGACAACATGTTTAGTTGTTTTAAGTTCTAATCTTAGTAGCCTACAAATGGAATTTCAACAGTAGCAGAATAAATTTTAACACTTACCTAAACCTTTTTGTACATTTATATATTTTTTTTAAATTTAAACAAAATTTGAATTTAATTATCTATTTAGGCTTTTTAGTTACCGTAAACATTTAAATTTCAAGTCTGCAAGTTATTCCTAGTCTTTTTACTAGGGAAATTAAGCTAGAACTTGAACTTGAAAATCAAACAAAACTCTTGTTCGTTTTAATCCCGAACTTCACAATTTTTAGCGAATTTCCCTACAGGACATAGTCACTGTCTGTTCAAACTCATCCATGTTTACGTTGTATGAGCCTGTTCACCTGAGAACTTGAGAAAGAACCTACAGATAACATTTGGTATAGAGGTGTAATTTTGTGTTATTCAGATTGTTTTGAAAACCAGTTGTTATTAGACCATGTTAAAAGAGGTTTATCAATTACATAGGTTTTATCAGTTAAAATGAATTTTTTGGAATTTTTCAAATAAAAAAAAATTAAAATGCTTTTTAAATGAGTTCTAAAACAAACAATTTAGTAATCAAAGTTTTAGTCTACATTTTTACTCATATGATAACACAGAAAATCTAAATAAAATTCCCCATGCTATTCTTTGACATTATCATCAAACAATCCCACCTTTCATTGTTATAATTTGATAAAATCTTGTTTATGGACCTCAAAAAAATTTCTGTTGGACTGCCGCAAACTTTGACAGTTCAGGGTTAACCTGAACATCTCCTAACCCTACAGCAGCATCATGCTCGTATGTATCCTAGGAGGTTGTAAATTTTTTATTAAGGATGCAAAGTTTTTGAGTTGAGAATGTCAACAGGTTATATTAGTTTTGAAGGTGCCGTATATTAACATCTCTGGGTGAATTTTTAAGAAATATAATCTACATTAGGCTAATTACTGTTTTTAGTTAATGATATGAAAAGTTGCAGCGCTAGTCCTAGACAAAGCCCAGAGTATTAAATGACAAAATCACCTGATAGTAGTGTTTTTACTATAGAGCATTGCAAAATTTCAGTTCTGTAAACCTCTAGTAACTGGGAAGTTCAAATATGCAACTAAGTCTTAGATATACAGTTACTCATTTAGAGAAATGTGTAATTTAGTTAGGTTATATTTTATGATTATTTAGTATATATAGTACAGATAGGTCCCGTTTGTTGAAGGGTCCAGCTGAGGACTGCTATCCCAAGTTCCATAGCAAGCCACCAGCGGGAACTAGAAATGTATGCCACTGTAACACTGGGTTTTCTGACTACATGAATTGGTCTGGAGTGTGGAACAATACCAATCTCGCAACTGAGCATTGTGATACCTGGGATTCAGTTTAAGTGGTGAGTGAATACTTTTTTCAAGGGTAGTAGCCTACCCCAAATTATTTTGGTAGACAACATGCTTCATTTGTAGTTTTTAAGTTCTAATTTTAGTAGTCTACAAGTGAAGTTTCAAAAGTGGGAAAAGGAATTTTATTTTAACACTCACCTGAACCTATTTGTAAATTTCTATAAAGACATTTTGAATTTAAACAAAATTTGAATGTAATTATTTATGTAGACTTTTAGTTAAACATTAAAATTTGAAGTCTGTAAGTTATTCCTTGTCATTTATTTGGGAAAGAAAGCTATAAACTGAGCTTGATAATGAAACAAAATTCTTATTCATTTTAATTCTGAACTTAAAAAATTTTAGCGAATATCCCCACAGGAAATACCCCTTGTCCGTTCAAACTGATAAGTGTTAAGTTATGTTAGCCTGTTCACCTGAGAACTTCAGAAAGAACCTACAGTTACGATAACGTTTGGTATGGAGGTGTAGCTAAGTGTTATGAAAACAAGCTGTGATCAGACCATTGGGAAAGCATTTTATGAGGGTTCAATACCTTAAAAACCGAAATTTTTGAATTTGTACCAATTTTTTTAAAATTTTAAAATAAAAAAAGTTTTTAGAAGAGCTTAAAACAAAAACAGCTTAGTATCCCTAATCTATGTTTTTAGTCTACCTTTTCACTAAATCTACACGAGATCCAAATTAATTCATACCTGCTTACAACACCCCAATTTCACTAAACTTACATACTCATTCTTCATGGGGTTTATAGGAAGAATAGAAAAAACTACCAGATCTTGATACGATTTGGTATGTTCTTTCACTACGTAGTAATTAACCTATACTTGCTCATAATACCTTCAATGCAATAAATATTCTTACTCTGATCCTGACTTAATTTGGTATGTTCTTTAACTACATAGTGGTCAACTTATATTTGATTATAACACCTCCAGTGCAGCAAACCCTCTTAGACTAATGGTTAAAATGAATATATCATAAAATTCAGGTTGTCTACAAGATGATAAATGTCTTTTTTTGTTTTTAGTCAGGAAAAACTCATTTTACAACAAAAATACTAGTATTTTATGGTATTTACAAACTTTACAAATTAATTAAGATACATTTATAGAATTTTGGATGGTGAAACTTGTAGTTTTTGTTGGAAATTAATTTTCAGAAAAGTGGCTTGGAATAGTCAGGGAAAAGTGGGATTTTCACTAACTTAGTGTGTAAATTTACTGGAAATTTATTAGTCCACGGGTGATGGGTGTATTTGATTGAACCTTAATTATTTATTTGCTGCTGTATGTGTGTGTGTGTGTGTGTTGGACCTTCATCTATGGAGAGAGTAGTGTCACGACACCTATTATTTTGGCTGGACAAGGGCCAGTGTTGATACTCTGTGCATAATAAACTGAGTCATGATGATATATTTTTTATATAATTATAGGGTGAGGTCAAAATATTTTGCAAAGATTCTACTCGTAGTGATCACTTTGGAATAGTTTCAGCATTTCTTCATTCATGAATGTTTACTAAAGTATGTTTGTGTGGTTTGCTCAGAATATTCTGATCTCAATTACAAAAGACTTTTTATTATCAGCGTTAAAATACGTGAACAATTGCATGAGCTCTCTTTTACTTGAAATTAAGCAAAGAATTCTTATAGAGGATTCAAAAAAGTTTAAAATTTTAGAGAATGATTACTTGTACAAAACCAGTAAAAATCAGTAAAATATGTCCTAAAATACTTTGTTAAAAAGGTTAACTGCAATTATGTTTTTTTTGTTTTTTTTTTAGTCTAATAATCTGTAAGGAACGGAACATGTTTATTTTTAATAAGTTTACATTATTTGGAATGGACCTTTCTCCCTCTAATGTTCATTTAGAAGAAAGATCTAATGTATATTTCAAAATTTGTTCAGTTTTTAAAATTTTAAAGATAAATACTGTATCTTAATAATAGTAAATGTCAACAAAATTTATACTAGTTAATTAACAATTTTATTTTTTTTTACTTTTTTTTATTGTAAAAAAAATTACAGTTTAAATGATCTCAAATAGTACCAAGATAGTAAAGATTATACAATAATTGAGTTACTGTGATTTTTTATTGATAATATATTTAAATTAGTGATAATTAGACCTATGTTCAGTGGGTTGCACAAGACGTAAGACAGCCCGCTAAAATTTGTGCTACAAATGAGCAGGTTGGCTCTATCTCGTACAACATGGAGTGGATTAATCATTATAATGATATACAGTAAAACTATTACTAAGGCGCTCATTTCAAATTCAGGCTGTTAAACTGCCCATGTGTAGCAAAAATTTTTAGCGGGCTGTCTCACATCTCGTGCAATCAACTGTATATAAACCAACTTGTTCTGTAGGAAATTGCAATATATTCCTTATTTGTTTGTCAATTGTTGCAAGTATGGTGCTTTTAATTAGATGATAAAAAATGTTAGTTTCTTGTTAATATGTGGTAAACTTTAGTGTTTTAATATATTTGCTCTAAGAGGGACATTGTAATCAAAAGCGAAACAAATAGCCCAAGTCTTTATCTTTTATTTTAAAACCTCCCACCTTTATCCAATTTTAATTAAAATCGCAAAATGGAGGTAGGTGAAGCACTGCACGATGAATAAGGTCTGCTATCCGCGAGACGTCTTATACCGATCTAGTATCAATGACTTGGTAGCCTCTGTCGGCAGCCACTGGAACTGCTGGGCGTGCAGGCTATAAACTGGTGCTGATATGTTGATTGGAAAGTTTTGAGAATTGTGTAGGGAAGGTATGAAAGAAAGTTTAGATTTTTAGTTGTAGATAAATAATAAAGAGCTATAATTAACAAAAATGGTAGTATATTAAAATTTTCAGGGACAAAAATATTAGTGTACAATTTTATTAAAATTATAGAGTGGTGAAAAGTATTTAATTATGTTACTTCAAATATTAATAATCCTCATATTATTACAAAAATCAAAAAGAGATTTAAAATTAGATAATGGCATCGATGTGATTATACTATTAAACTAATTGTTACCATCTTACTATTGCATACTGAAATGTTTCTTTAAAAAAAAAAAAAAAAAAAAAAAAAAAAAAAAAAAAAAAAAAAAAAAAAAAAAAAAACACTTTAACTTTGCTATTTTTGTTTAACTCTAATGAATTTTAGTAAAAGTATTAAGATATTTAAATATTTTTTACTATTACTATAAACTGTATATAATATTAGATTTTCAATATATTTCTTCAAATTTATTTTATTGTAAGAGTTCATGTCAAATATGAAAATTTTACAAATAGATACAAACAATAGCAATTAAAGTAAAAAATTAACACAAAACAGTGATTATTATATTATATTCTTCTTCTTATTCTTCTTCCCAGGGATATAAAGAGGAGTTTTGGAGGCACTGTCACTCTGACTTTAGCTGCCATAGAGTGCAGATCAAGTGCACTCTAGAAAAGCGGTTTTTACTATAAAACGATTTTAATATTTATTATTAATAATTTTGAAATAGTGTAAGTGTTTGTTTATTATATCAAATATTACAGTTTTTCTTTATTAATATTTTTTTCCTTTTCAGGAAAATATCGCTTGTGAAAAATGGAGAAGAAGACTTGTGACAAGTGTAAAAAAACTATATCAAAGAAAAACTTTTTGCGTCATTTAAAAACATGCCCTGGCGAAAAAATGCTTACTATTGAGCCTCAAAGACAGTGCGAGTTTTGTGGAAAAAGTTTTACACTATCAAATCTAAACCGTCATCTTAAACAATGTCCAGTGAAACGTATAAGTAATTTAGGTCAACCATCAAAGAAGCAACGTCTCGACAAAATGGAACCCTCTACCAACATCGTCCAGCCTGCTACCAGCTCCACTGAGGACTTCAGATCGTCACTACTCTCAACGGATCCCACCATTGCAAGCAGTGCAAGTCATGATCATGGATTAGAAATAAAAGAAATAGAAAGAGCATTCAAATCCAGGATGAAAACCTATATTATTGAAAATAAGCCGGGGATAAAAGACCCAACATTTTTCTTTCAACAGTCAAGACATTTACTCATTGATAAAGTGAGAGAAAATCTGCTTAAACACAACATTAAAATAAATATTGTCCTCCTATCAGAATATAAGAAACCTAGTATTGATGAGGATATTTTTCAAGAAATGAACTTTAAAACAAAAAACATAACGCTATACCCAACTGTTGACATTGAAGAGGAGCTTCGAAAAAAGGAGGACAAAATTCTAAAAGAGATGGAGGAGTTTCAAACTAAAGGCTCAGGATGGACGCTTAGTAGAATGATAAGCCTCGAACTAAGAATTAATCGCTATGTCCCTCTACGAGGATCAACCTATATTGAATTACCGACACCTCTAAAGGAAAAAAAAGCTATTATTAATGTCCAAAACAATGATCAGAAATGTTTCATTTGGTCTATCCTTGCAGCCGTCCATCCTGTAGATTCTGAAAATAATCCATATAGAGTGCAACATTACACGCAATATGAGCACGATTTTGATTATGCTCTACAAGGAATTGAATTTCCGGTAGGTCTGAACAACGTAAAACTGTTTGAAAAGCGGTCAGGAATATCTATCAACGTATACGCCTATGATGAGAAGTTCACAGTGTACCCACTTATTAGTACTGACGAAGAGAAGGAAAATCATGTAGATTTGCTTTACCTAAGAGGCAAAAACAATTCACATTACTGCTTGATAAAAGATCTTAGCAGATTAGTGCGATCACAGGCAACAAAGCACAAAGGAAAAGTATGGATATGTAAAAGATGTCTTTTACACTTTGGAAGAGAAGACTTGTTGGAGACCCACAAGGCATATTGCAACCAACACGATCCTGTAAAAATTGTGATGCCTAAAGATGGTGAAAGTTTAAAGTTTAAAGATCATAATAGAAGTATGAAAGTACCGTTCGTCATCTATGCCGATTTTGAGTGCATGCTTACCCCCGTACAGCCTAACAGCAGTGAAGAGGTCCATACAACGGGACCGTCAACAAAAAAGTATCAAAAACACAATGCTGTTAGTTTTTCCTATTATATTGTACAAGAAGAAAAGGATTACGCAAGACCAGTAACATACTTTGGTGAAGACGCATCAAATGTTTTTGTTGAAAGTATACTTGAAGAGTCAAAGAAAATTAACCATTTATATTCTAAAGAAGCTGCTCAACCCATGACAATTTCAGAAGAGGATCTTACTACCATTTTAACTTCATCTCAATGTCACATCTGTGGAAAGGAATTTACCACACAAGAACCATTAGTTTTGGATCATGATCACTTAACAGGTAAATTTAGAGGAACAGCACACAATAGTTGTAATCTAAATTTTAAAAAACCGTCATTTCTTCCGATATTCATTCACAATCTTTCTGGATATGATACCCATCTATTCATAAAAATGTTTGGATCGCATGATGTGACTATCGATATCATCCCAAATAGTGAAGAAAGATATATTTCTTATACTGTTCATGTGAAAGAAGGTCTAAAACTTAGATTCATCGATTCAATGAAATTCATGTCTAGTAGCTTGGATGCACTTGTTAAAAACTTAACACCCTCTCAGTTCAAGCATACATCAAAGTTCTACTCTGGTGAACAGCTGCGACTCTTGCTTAGAAAAGGTGTGTATCCCTACGATGCCATGGACTCATTGGAAAAATTTGAGCAAACATCCTTGCCACCAAAGTCGGAATTTTATAACAAATTAACTTTATCTGATATCAAGGAAGAAGATTACCAGCATGCACTCAAGGTTTGGAAAACTTTTGATGTACAAAATATAAAGGAATATACACTATTGTACAACAAGTCAGATGTATTGCAATTGGCTGACGTTATGGAAAACTTTCGTAATGTGTGCATGATGACCTACAAGCTTGACCCTGCATGGTATTACACGGCACCTGGACTTGCATGGAGTGCAATGCTTAAGACGACTGGTGTCGAATTGGAACTTTTAACTGATTATGACATGATTTTGATGATTGACAATGGAATACGTGGAGGTCTATCACAAGTTTCAAACCGCTACGCCGCTGCAAACAATAAATATATGAAAGAGAACTATGATGAAGGACTACCTTCTTCATACTTAACTTATCTTGACGCCAACAATTTATATGGATGGGCAATGTGTCAACATATGCCATACGCAGAGTTTAGATGGGTTCCTGATGCTCACCTCATCGATGTCTCATCAGTCCCCGATGATTGTGATACCGGATATATATTGGAAGTTGATTTAGAATATCCAGAAGAATATCATGATTTACACTCTGATCTCCCTTTAGCTCCTGAACACAGAGTTCCTCCGGGTTCCAAACAAAAAAAACTGTTAGCAACATTATATGATAAAGAAAAATATGTCATACACTACAAAAACCTTAAGCAATACCTGTCTCTCGGCTTGAAACTAAAAAAAGTTCATAGAGCAATCAGCTTTAAACAAAAAGATTGGTTAAAATCTTACATAGATTTAAATACAAACATGAGAATACAGGCAACAAACAACTTTGAAAAGGATTTTTACAAACTTATGAATAATAGTGTATTTGGTAAAACAATGGAAAACATTAGGAACAGAGTCGACATTCGGTTAGCAACTAAAGAGAAACAGGTGGATAAGTGGTTGGCACAACCTAATTTTAAAAGGAGAACAATTTTTACAGAGCAATTGGCAGCGGTACATTTGAGCAAAACGAAACTTTTCTTTAACAAACCCATCTACGTTGGAATGAGTATTTTGGATTTATCCAAGACTCTAATGTACAATTTTCATTACAATGTAATAAAGGCCCGCACTTCAGTACACGGATACAGACAGTCTGACCTATCATTTACAAACTGAGGATTTTTATGAAGACATAAAGAAGATGATTGAATACTTTGATACAAGTGATTACCCATGCGATCACCCTTGCTTCAGCACCGTAAATAAAAAAGTTATTGGAAAATTCAAGGATGAACTAAATGGAAAAATCATGTACGAACACGTAGGTTTACGATCAAAAATGTATGCAAGTAGATCCGAAGATGACAATCTCATAAAAAAATCTAAAGGCGTAAAAAAGTCAGTAGTAGAAAATAACATCACCTTCCAAGACTATAAAGACTGTTTGAAAACTCATGTGGACCGATATTGCTCAATGAACATGATTAAAAGTTATAAGCATGATTTGTATAGTGTTAACCTGACCAAGATTGCTTTGTCATCACATGATGATAAGAGATACATCCTAAACGATGGTATTGACACCTTACCTTGGGGACATAAAAAAATCCTTCAAGAAGAATCATCAGATATGGAAGTTGATGAGACATTTTTTACAGATTAAAGTTATACAGATAACAAAAACAGTGCCCATAATTGAGTCTTTGAAGAAGTAAGGAGAGTTTGAAGAAGGATCCGAATATTATACACCAACTAATTGTGAGGTTAAAAAACAAGGAAGCGATCAACAGTTGGAGTAAAAAACTGAAATAGGGGGAACAGGCAGATAAGAAAAATGTGTAGAGATGGTGAGTGTCGAAAGAGATGTCAAAGAGAGACTGGATGGGGTTGGATTGAGTAGGCTCCGATATATCCAGTTAAAAACTTTTTAGTAGAAGAAGTAATGGAATTGGAAGCAAAAACAAACATCTTCAACAATGTAACCTCAAAGGTATGACTGTGAAGATAAAGTAAAGAGCAAGATGTAAAGCATTTAAGTAGACATAAGGGAAAATGTTTATAAACAAAAAAAATCGTCAGGCATTGAAAAAACTTAGTGATTCAAATCTCTCAATAAGGATAAACGATTCAAATATGAAGAACGAAGAGTGAAGACAGAAAGGAATAAAAAAATAAACATTTCGTTGTGAAGAAATATGAAGTTTAAAGAAAGAAAAATGAGGAAAGGTGCAAAACAATGAAAATTCATGTAAATAAAGAAAAAATGATGAATTAACGCAAATAAACTAGCCAAAAAGTTAAAACTTATAAAATGTAAAAGATTATCAAAATTCTTTAAAATGCTTAATGTAAATTCCCGACAATATTGTTTTCGGAGTAAAATTACACAACAAATCTACTCAATTAGAAGTTTACTGATGTAATAAATAGTTCAAACCTTTTCTTTGGAATAAGCTTAAAATTATTGAGCATTTGGGTTTCTCCATATCACAGGTTTATTTGGTCTAGGCCTGTGAGAACCTCTTTACCTAAAAAAGAGTGACCTCTAGCATGGTGGTGAGGTTGACGTTCCTCTAGAGGCTTTTAACTAACGAACCACCGACCACTTCAAAACTATATTATTAGTTCTACTAAACAATTAAACTTGTAATCTAAAAAAACGTGAGTTTTGTGTAGCGATTGTTCCAGTGAAGCTTCTTAAAGCTAGGAACAATATAATCATAATGAACTTGGATAGTTAAAGGTCAATTGTTACATTTTACTAACAGGGTTTAAGCTGTCTGTCACGTCAGAGACATTAAAAGTATGTAATGGTTGATTTCATTTACCTAGCTATAGAATGATTTTGGATGGTGTATAGATGTAAAGTGTTGTGTAGTGTATATAACATTATAACAGTTCCATCACTACATCTTAAGCAATTATTATGCTGTGCAACAGATCGTAGACTTGCGTAAAACTCTTCATAACTATTTAATATAACTTATCATTATATAAATATTTGTTATAAATCAGACTTTACAATATTGAACACCGATGTGTCATCATAATGTAAAATAATAAACTTTAAAAATGTGGTAGGAGAGGGGCTCAAAAGTTAGATTTATGGTATTCTTTATTCTAATCATTTGTTCAATTTAAAGGAGTAACCAAATCAGTACTATCTTTGAATCTCAGGGATTTGCAATCCAAAGGTTCATAACCTCAGAAATTTTGACTTCTAGTATTAATAAATTTATTTTGAACATGCTTTTCTGTTTTAAATAACACCAAATCGGGGCTACATTGATACCTTAAAATATTGACTTCTGGTATTCATAATCCTAGCATTTAGTTTAGTTTCGATGTTAGTACCAAATCAGTGCTATTATACTCCTGACATTCATCATTGTAAAAATTTGTTTAATTTAAATGTAATGTAACACTAAATTGGCGTTGCATTTGAAACTCCATAGGTTTGAAATATAATGATTTTAAACCTTAGAGATTAAATGTCTGATATTAATAATCCTGGCATAAGTTTAAATTTAAAAATAGCACTAAATCAGTGCTACCTTTGAATTCAAGTTATTGATAATTCCAACACTAATGATACTACGATTTCACAGTTCAAAATTTGAAACTCCAGGATTCGTTATTTGAAGAATTACAATCTTAGGATTTTTAATCCCAGTATTCGTAATACTAACAATATTAAAATCCTGTCTTTAAGCATTTTGATGCTACAGGTTATTAGTGAAAGCAAAATGTTAAAATATATACAAGTCCTTAAGATTATATATAGATTTTAAATCCTTTCAAATTTTACAAGTCCCCTAGATTCAAGCAGAAACCGTATCGGCTACTAAGATGGAGGTTAAATTTAAATACATTTTTCAATATTATATTGTATTTTAACAATTATACTGGAATTAGTGTAAATAAATTATTTTATATTGTAAATTGTCTGTTTACTAACTTTTATTCCTATTGTGGTTACGTTGTTGGTAACATAGTAGGTTGCACGAAAATAGTTCGATGAGTGTTATTGCATTGTTATTAAATTTATTTACAATGGTAAAACGTAATCAAAAATGAAAACATTGCAAGGCAAGGGGATGATGGGAAACACAGCTATTAAAATTTTCTGGTATTTTTTCATCTATCTTACTTAAGTCTTGAAGTACTACATAAATATTTTTAACATCAACTGCAACTATACCTATGAAAGCTGTGGCTGAAAGAAGGGTAAGTGAGTGTGGGGATTCTGATTATTTGTTTAACTTTGTTCATAAGATCATAGTCAAAGTGAAAACCTAAAACCTTAAAAGTGAACCACCATGATATTACTAAAATTAGAGATGACAGAGCCTTAGTGATTTACAAATTAAATTGTAGACCTATCAACGAGGTACCGCTCAGCCACCAGAAAATTATTTTTTATTGCAATATCTCCCTCGATGGCTGAAGAATGCTCAAAATGTAAAAATAATTGAGTGATTGATTTAATAACTTAGTTACTTATGAATACTTTCACAAGTATATGATGAAGAGCAAATAATGAGAGAGAAAACTTGACGTAGAACCTCTCATAAAAAGTTTATCATGCATAAAACAACAGCCCATTGAACCAACCATCTAATTACTGGCAGACGAATCATTCAGATTCTAAAGTAAAATCAGCCATAAATAACACATATCTTATTATTTACGATATTTTCATCATAAGAAACCTATATATTGCAAACAAATCATCGTTACGCATTAAAAGCTAAAATTACAGCTTTATTTTGGTGGGTAAGTTACTTACACAACTAATAATATTTTAAGAAAAGCTGTAAGTCATCATCAACAACTATTACTATTTCCCAAATGAGTAGCTAAAACTACATGAAAAAACATTATAGTATATCTTTCGTTAGTGGAATGTTAAATTTACATCCACCATAACAGATAAAAAAAGCTTCTCGTTATAGTATGGTTTTAATTTTTAAAATTGTTTTAAATTTAGGTTTCAAGAGGTTTGTTTTAATGTTTTTGTAAATTGGTTTAAATATTGTTTATAAATAATTACTTCACCGAAAATCTCGTATCACACGCCAGAAAATAACAATATATAGAAATTGTCTCTTTTTGTCTCTTAATCGCCGGAAATCAATTAAATGATCCAAATCTATGTCACGGGACAGAATGGCTCTTTGGACGTAAACAAACGCCATCTTGAATAGGGGGCGGGGCCTGAGTTAGCTCTCAACCAATCAGAGATGAGGATTCAGTAGGGGAGGGGCTTGGTTTTGTCCTCCACCAACCAGCGAAGAGCATCCATGACAGGAGCCTTTTTTCTCGACCAATCAGAGAAGGCTCTTTTGACGAGCATCAACCCCCCTATGTAATCTACTCAAAATAAGTTTTAAATATAAAAATCCTATAAAAATCTACTTAAGTCTTCGACCCGGCTGGCAAACGTCCCGGTTTACACGATTTCAAACATAACATGTTATAGAATTTGTAACACAAAGTTATATTGGTTTATTTATATAGAGTGGACAAAACTATCTTTATTTAGCATTAACAAAAACCTTAAGGAGAAAAACAATACATAAATGTTTTCAGTAACTGAACTGAACAAGTAAACTTTAGCGGAAATGAAACATGCTACCGGAAATTGGAGTGGTAGCAATTTCATACCTTTTTGTTCAAAATCTCAAGATCTCGACCTTAGTTTTGTTGTCATTCAATATATTGCCAATTAAATATAATGTCATATTCAATATATATTATATGTAACACATTAAAATCATGCGACTTAAATCCTGTCTTTATTTATTATTAGGTTACAATCTAATAAGACCTTATCTGTTTTCGTATAAATTTTACAACGTATTTGCCCAGCTTAGAAAGAGGCAAAATTCATATAATATGTAACAAATATTTCTTTAATCAGAGAGCACGATTTAAAATTATCTCATATATTTATTTCTCTTCTCTACTCCGTTTTATATATTTTTTTCTTAATGAAATTAATTAATTGTATAATTTTCAATTTGTAATTCTGTACTTCTATAAATAAACTTTTACTTTAACTCATCAGGTAAAAAATAAAATATAAACATGTTATGTACACAACCTAGAAAATACTTACATATTTATAATTTGAAATGTGATTTTGGAATGGTTGCAATTAGTTTATTATAAGTGATGAGTTTATTACAGTGAATAACTTCAATAATCGTTCATTGCAATAATTACTATGACACAAATCGTACTCCAAACTACTTCGAGCTATATCAGATAGGATAAGGTATGGTGAATAGGCAACGATAATTATCGGCTCCACAACTCGTGGTCCACTAAGTTATCAGGCTTTTGTGAGATTTTGATCCTAGTTTATGTGAATAATCTGCGATGTATGCGCATATGAATGGATATATACGATGATGATGTGAAACCTGTTTTATTTGAGAACCATAAAAGGAATTGATAGAAAAGAAAATATTATTACAACATTGATTTTTATCCTCTTTACTGCTGTAACAATATTTTTTTACTTCATCCTGAATTTTCCCAATATGAAGGCCAACTCAATAATAATAATATTAATATTTTTTTATTTAATTTATAAACCTAATTATTTCTTGACATTTCTAATGGTTAAACGCTTTTATTAGCATGGTACGTGCTGTTAGCAATCTTAACTGAAACCCAAACGTCTAAATCAAACAAAGATATATTTACACTTAAACTGCAAAATACACGAATTTTACATGTACGAAAAGATGGAAAATGACAATTGGTTTCAATCGGACACCTCGATCATCATCAGGCCCAAGCGAAAATATATAAAAAAGTCACCGTATAAAACTGCTGGCACACTTTTATCCGTCACCCTTTGTACAAAAATGTTAATATGATAAACCACCATCATGTCAATATAAAGACAATACCTTTTATGAGGGGGGCGGGGACTATTCGAAGTTCAAACTTGTTTTAACGAAACAAAGTTTGATATTGATACTTGATAATTATTGTAAGTTTCAGAACTCCTTAAATTTATCTGTTGAGATTATTTAACAACTTTTATTTTTGCTTCCATTAATTTATAAAAATTAGTTTTTTAAGTATCTTTACACTACTTAACAATAGCCTTGTTCTAGATTTTAATCCTGATAATATTCAAGTTATTTTGATTTAGTAATATTAATATAATAATGTATATTTTCCAATTCCACTTTTAATAACCAAGATTTGTTCAAAAGATATACCGTGTACTTTTACGGGTATTAAACTTCGTTCCTACAAAAAATTTATTAAAAAAATAGTTCGGTCATTAATAAGAGAAAGAATAAGAATATTTCGTATGTAATCAATAATTATTATACTTAGACCATTGATTTTTTATGGAAATATTTTGAAACTATAAATAAATGCTACAATTTGACTACGGAATTTTATTTTATGTAAGTCAGTATTTAAAAAATGATCAATCATATATCTTGAAAAATAGGTTTTAAAAATGCTCCTTTTATGGTAATGGAAACTAGAAGTGATGAGTTTTATGGAAACCTGATGATAGTTGTACATTTTCATTAAATTGTTTTATATATTGTTACAGAGATAACATTACAGAACGTCGATCCAGTTCAAACCACTAAAATTACAATTTTGGTTAACATTTTAGTAGAAGTCCCCTCAGTATAGCCCACCAATCAGAATGCAGCATTTCATCCCCACCCCTCCCCCTAGGCCCCGCCCACCGACCAATCAGAGCGCAGCATTTCATTCCACCCCCTCCCAGGCCACGCCTACCGACCAATCAGAGAACAGCGATGGCGGCTAGGCCCCGCCCCCATTCCGTTAGAGAGTAGTGATGTCACCTTCCTGATAGTTGTGTCTGCTTGGTGAGGTTGACCCTCCGGAAGCCATTATTTAGCTGCAAGATAATGTGTTTCCTGGAAATTTATATCACATCCGTTTTTCTTGTTTGGTGGTGTGACCACAACCGGATGTTGTTAACTGGTTTCAAGTTAATTGGCATGACACTGACTTCCCGGAAATTTATATGAGATAATTATGGGGTTATAAATTACCAAGCCTGCATCTGCACTGAACACCTGCATGATGACTCACCGACAAGTTTATACATGTTTATTGGGGTTTTCCGGCTCACCGATTTTTATATAAGGTGTGAACCTAAATAACCAGTCAGTTGAGTTCCAGCTGCATCACAGGTAAGTGAAACTTCTTTGTATCTTAAAAAGTGTGTTTATTAGTTATGTGCAAGGCTATTCTAAAATCTTCTACGCTTTTCCATTAGTATTTCTATTTACATTTCTTCTTTTTCTTTGAGATTTCCAGTATTGTCTGAAACAGAAAACATTCCTATTTTAGGTATATTTGGTATAGCAATATTTGTAGTTTATTGAATAAAACAAGACATTATGGAAACTAATGTGAATAATAGTTTGAGCGAGCAGAATGTAGTTGGCAATGAACAGTCTGTTGTAAACAGTACCCCCGAGCCGGTTAGTATAATTAGTACTGATCAGACATATGTAAAGAAATTTAGATTATATGGGAGTAAAACCGTTTTTAAATTTTCAAATCCCCCACCTGAAATTAATGAGATAGATTGGTTGCGTAAGGGGTTTGCTAAAGTAGTAAACGATATGAAAGAGCAGGCATTTGAGGATGACCAGCTAGGGTTTACATTGCAAAGCCTAAACCTAAAAAGTAAAGAGCCTGGATATGTAGCTTTTCGGCCTGTGGGGGAAATTGATGAAAATATTTTGTGGACAATTTTTGGGGGGATTGTTCAAAGTAATTCAGAATCTATCAAATCAACCGATACGTTTCAAGTTGAGTGTACGCGGATCAACCTCCCCGTAGGCAGTGGTGGCGGTAGGAGACGACCGGGTTTGTTTAATACTTTTGAGGAAGAATGTAAGGGAAGACATGGGATTGTGGTAATTAAACGAGGATAATTTGTGTTTACCCAGAGCATTGGTAGTAGCCATGGCGTATATGAAAAATGATCCAGAATATAAGGCTATTCGACAAGATAGAAAGAGGAGGCAGACAGTGAGAGCCCAAGAGCTTATTAGAAGGGCGAGAGTTGAAATACCTGAGGGTGGATTTGGTATTACACAACTTGAAAAATTCCAGGACCTACTAACAGATTTTAAAATTACAGTATATAATTATGATCGTAAAGGTAGGGATGTTTATTATGAGGGGTGTGTTGAAAATGCAAAGTTCAAAATTAACTTGCTTTTTTATAGTGGCCACTACAACGTAATCACTAGTCTCATAGCTGCGTTTGCTTGTAAATACTTTTGTGAGGCGTGTCATATCCCGTATGAACATAAAGGTGAACATAGATGTTCAAATAGTTGTCCAGCATGTTTGACTATTTCTCCGCCTTGTCTAGAGAGTAATGGAGGAGTAGTGTGTCGCGAATGTAATTTAACTCTTAGAAACCAACAGTGTTTTGCTGCGCACAAAGTTACCCTGTGTAAAACTGTAAAAAATGCCTTGATTGTGGTAAGGTAGTGTGGATTAAAAGGAGAAACACGCCACATAAATGTGGGGAAGTATATTGTAAGCCGTGTGATTCTTTTCAGGAACCCAACCATAAATGCTTTATGATACGAGATGAAAGGAAGTTTAAAAACAAAGACTATCTTTTCATCTTCTTTGATTTTGAAACCCGTCAAGATGAGTCACTTTCACCGGACTGTGAAGCCAAGGTTCATAAAGTTAACTTGTGTGTATCACAACAGTTTTGCTACCAGTGTATAGGCTCGGGGTTTTGCATGGCATGTAGGAATAGAACTAAAGTGTTTAAGGAGAGTCCTATTGAACAGTTTATGAGTTACGTTTCAGAAACCCGGAAACAGTTTAAGGATGTTTGTGTGATTGCCCATAATGGTCAAGGATTTGATTTTCAATTCTTACTAAAGTATATTCTGGAAAAGACAAAATTTACGCCTGCTTTGATTATGAGAGGCTCGAAAATAATTCTTATGGAAATGGATAACGTCAGGTTTGTAGATTCGCTCAGCTATTTCCTAATGGCCCTCGCTGCACTCCCTAAAGCGTTTGACCTACCGCCAGAGAGGAAAAAAGGGTATTTCCCCCATCTCTTTAACACGGTTGCGAATCAAAACTATGTAGGCCCTATGCCCGCGAAGGAGTTTTACTGTCCGGAGGCAATGTTTGAGAAAAGCTACAAGGATTTTGAGAAATGGTATGAAGAAAGAGTTGCTGAAAATTATGTATTTGATTTTCAAAAAGAGATTCTAGAGTATTGTTTATCTGATGTTGAAATTTTAGCGCAAGCCTGTCTTAAATTTAGATCAATATTCCTCCAAGAATGCAATGTCGATCCGTTTCTTGAAGCCGTAACCATTGCTAGTGCTTGCAATCTAGCTTTTCGTCGAAACTTTCTTAAACCTAAGACGATTGGTCTTATCCCCAAAAATGGTTACCGTTTTACAGACAATCAGTCTGCTATTGCTTTAAAATGGCTGTCTTGGGAGGAAGAAAAACGTGGGGTTAGAATAGCACATGCCGGTCGTGGCCAAGAAGTAAAAGTTAAAGGCATGAAAGTGGATGGATTTGATGGTAAAACTGTGTATGAGTTCTATGGATGTTATTGGCATGGGTGCCCTAAATGTTTTCCTTATAGCCGAGAGGCTCCTTTGAAAGAGGACCCATCTGATAGCCTTCACCTAAGGTATGAAAGAACGAAATCTAGGATAGCAAAGTTACATGGATATGAGGTTGTAGAAATGTGGGAATGTGAATTTAGGAAAATCAAAAAAGACCAAAAGCTTAAACATTTGGATAATTTACCAATTTTAAACAGTCTGCCACTTGACCCAAGGCAAGCTTTCTTTGGAGGTAGGACGGGGAACGCTAAAACCTATCATAAATGTGAGGAGGATGAAACTATCCAGTATGTAGATGTGTGTTCACTCTATCCTTATGTGTGTAAGTATGGAAAATATCCTGTAGGTCATCCGACAATTCATGTAGGTGACAGGGAGTGCAGAGCACGCGGCCTTGGTGTTGAGGGCCTGCTGAAATGTAAAATTTTGCCACCTAGGGACTTTTATCACCCTGTACTCCCGGCTAAAATGAATGACAAGCTTATGTTTGTCTTATGCAGAACGTGTGGAGAAACTTTAAACCAGGAGGAGTGTGATCATGAATGTGAACAGAGAGCTCTTGTGGGAACGTGGACGATGGATGAGATCCGTAAAGCTGTACAAGTAGGCTATATCATATTAGATATGTATGAAATGTGGGAGTATGAGGTAGCCACCTACGAAAAAGGAGGATTGTTCACAGATTTTATTAATAAATTTCTTAAAATGAAACAAGAAGCTTCAGGGTATCCTAGTTGGTGTGTGACTGAGGAAGACAAAGATAAATATATAGCGGATTATTATGAGCATGAAGGTGTTAGACTGGAGAAGGAAAAGATAGTGAAAAATGGAGGACTTAGATCACTAGCAAAATTGATGCTAAATTATTTTTGGGGTAAGTTTGGGCAAAGGGAGAATCAGACTAAGGCATCTATTGTGAGGGAATCAAAAGAGCTATTTAGAATGTTAACAAGCCCAGATATTCAGGTTAACAGAGTTCAAATAATAAATGAAGAGGTGATAGTTGTTAGCTGGGAGTACATTGAAGAAGTGGGTGATCCTTTGAGAAACGTCAACGTTGTGATTGCCGCTTATACAACAGCCCAGGCTCGGCTCAAGTTATATGAACATTTGGAAGCCCTAGGAGGCCAGGTATTGTATTATGACACGGACTCGGTGATTTATTACTTGAGGGGTGGATTGTACAGAGTTCCGACAGGGGATTACCTTGGACAGATGACTGATGAGTTAACCGAGTATGGACCTGGCTCATTTATTGTTGAATTTGTGTCTGGGGGACCGAAGACCTACGCATATCTTGTCTGGTCGACTAATAAGCAGGCATTGATTCCTGTGTGTAAAGTGAAGGGACTCACGCTAAATATGAAAACATCCTCTATCGTTAATTTTCAAAAATTGAAAGAAATGATCCTCTCCACAGAAACGAAAGCATTGGAAATAAATGAATTCCGAATTAGAAGGACAAAAGACAAAGACATCGTAACAGTGAACGAAACAAAAGTCTTTAAAATCACGGGACCTAAACGCAAACGTCATGGTGACTATGACACACTACCTTATGGCTACAAACAACAAAAACTCACCTAGTCCCACCATTCAATCTTCTCCTCCAACTCCTCCAGTCTCTTCGTCAGCCTCTTAATTTCCTTCTCGACCTCCCAATACTCGAATACATCGTAATTACATTCCTTGTACGGCCCGTATAACCACTGACAAAATGCGAACCAAGTTAGAAATATCCTGTTGTTGACCGTAGCTGTAGCAAGACTGGAGGAGCGCGGCAGGAGACATCTCGGCGGGGAGGGTGTTGGTGGGGAGGCGTATATCGCTGCCTCCCACCACCCGGCCTCACATGTGGTATCCCCCTTTTAAAGCAACCTAGGTTGTGTTAATCTCGTAGTTTTGGTTTAAGTTATAAACTATTTTATGTAATATTTATAGATATATTGTATTATCATACGTACTTGATTCTGGTAAAAAAGTTGAACTTCTGCATAATCCGTGTTCCGTGGTGGTATTGGTGGAGGTTCTAAGGGTCGCGGGGAAAGTTTTTCATATATATTGGGTCGAGGGGTGTATAAAATAACTTCTCCGCGACGTGGCTGTTTTCTTTCTAATTTAAACACCCAACCAAAACAAGATACCACGCACATTGCTCAAGTGTTTAAAGCAAACTGGTACGCCTGTCGGAGAAGTACTTCCCCCCTCCACACCTCTGTTTCGCCACAAATGAGTTCTTCACATTTGCAAGCACAACGATGGCGTTGATACCGCTGCCGGTGTTGCCTTTGTACAATTATGCTGCCTTTGTCATTGTAGATTCTGTAAAAACTGTTGAGGATTTAAAATCGTTAAACCTTCCTGATAGCATAATAAATGATTTGATTTGTAGATTTTTTAGAAGAAAAGAACTTAGACAGTGGTATTTACTGATGCGTACTATCATTGGACCACGGCAATCAAGACCTGTCGTGTACCTTGATAGTGATGACAGTGATTAACTAAAAGCTTAGTAAATTGAGGCGCTCCGACCCGATGAGGGTTCGAGCTACTCTTTCGAACAGCTTGGTTTGAATATAGGACCTAGTAGACTGAGGAGTTGGGAACTGAGGAAGTTCCTAGCTACTCCTTCGAACGGTCCTTGATGTGGCCACCCAACTTTTTAAGTTAATGTAAACATTTAAAACATTAAATTTTTTGTTCATCTCATTTTGGCCAATTGAACGGCTTCACCAAGTAAATGGCTTGTATATGATGGACAGAAAAATTAATATATAAAAATAAAGTTGGAGGGGGTGATTATTATGCTTATCTGGAAGGTTTTCATTTATAAAATGTAAATATTAAAATTCCCTATCCATCACTTTACAACCAATTGAACGGCTTCACCTAGTAAATGGCTTGTACATAATGGATAGAGACAAAAATTAATATATGAAAAATTAAAACGGAGGAGGCGACTAGCATAATTTTCTGGAAGGCCTTCACTTGCCGCGGCGGTGGAGGGGCCGCGGTCTTTTATTTTTCTGAGTGGAGGGGAAACATCAACTCCATGCGCTTACCATTGTCATATTTGGCTTTGCACAATGAGCACCTTGTTTGAACTCTGTCTCAGAACTATAATAGAGGATGATTTTCTTTATGAGAATATACATGAATTTCAGCTTCCTAAATCTATTGTAAAGTATGTTAAAGACTACTATTGTGAAAATTGGGGGATTTTAAAATTTCATATTTACCGTTTTGGCAATGGACTTAAATTTTGTAAGGATTGTGGAAACGCCGCGGTTTCTGATAACCTATTTGAATTTATAGTCATAAATGGTGGGGTCCGTACGTATGGTTCCATTGGATGGTGGCCGATGTACAAACCTCTTGAAGACAGGTGCTCAATTTGTGCAGTTCGCCTTTATCAATAAACCTTATATCAGTTGTTGTTGAAGTTTTCAATATAAGGGTAATCCTGACTTTAGGCAATAAAAGAAAAAACGGTCGTTGGCCACGATGGTTGCTGGCGGCCCCTAAAGTCAGAAGGGAGGTAAGGTATCGCTTACCACGGCATGCAGCGAGGTTGGGGCTGTATGGGTAATCATTTGAAGGGTGTTGGTATTTAAAACATACTGACAGCCTCTGTGATTGCCAGGGGGTGCGGAGGCGGTAACTAGTTTGTTTTTGGAGGCCGCCACGCTATCCGCTGCGGTGGTGGGGCAGTGGATTCTGGGGGTTTAAAAATAAACAGACTGATTGAAAAATAACAGTGTCAACATGGATGTTAGGAGTGCAATAGCTGGTGAACTGCACAAACCTGCCCGTAAAAAATATCCTAGGCGTAGGGTTACACTTAAGGGGATAAATGATTTGTACCAGGCGGATCTTGTGGAGATGCAACCCTATTCAAAAATAAACAAAGGTTACAAGTATATACTTACTATGATAAACTGTTTTACAAAATTTGCTTTTGCAATACCCATTAAAAACAAGTCGGGTCCTGAAGTTGCAAAGGCCTTGGAACCTATTTTAGAAAAATGTAAGATGAAAAACTTTCATACTGATCAAGGAACTGAATGGTTTAATAAACACGTAAGCACCCTAATGAAGAAATATAATATTAATCACTATCATACGTATTCAGACCTTAAAGCCAGCATTGTGGAAAGATTTAACAGAACGATAAAGACAAAAATGTATAAATTATTTACAATCAAAGGTAAATATGAATGGGTTAGTCTCTTACCTGATATTATCAAATCTTACAACAACACAAAACACAGAACGATAGGTATGAAACCAAAAGATGTGAGACAGAAGCATGTTAGAGCGATTTTTAAACGTATAAATAAGGTTAAGGCCCCTAAAAACAAATATAAGGCAAAAAGTCATCCAAAATTTAATCTGGGCGATAGTGTGCGGATTAGTAAATATAAAAAGGTTTTTGCAAAAGGCTATTTACCAAATTGGACCAATGAAGTGTTTAAAATTGACGCGATTAAACCTACAAAACCGGTTACATATATTTTAAAAGACCATAACGGCGAAATACTTAAAGGCGGATTTTACGAAGAGGAGCTGAGTAAATCGAAAACTGGAGATGTATATCTAGTAGAAAAAATACTTCAAAAGAGAGGAGATAGAGTTAAGGTCAGATGGCTTGGGTTCGACAGGAAACATGACTCATGGCTTGACAAGGCCGACATTGTTATCTGAGTGCGGCGAGGCGTGGAGCGGATGTTCCCCACGGAGTTGGCGCACATGTGGGCAGTATATTAGCATACACATGGGCGGCATAAAACATTCGACGCGCAACGATGCACGTGACAGCACAGAGCCCCCCGCTGACTATAAAAAACTTTGATGAATATATGGGTTCCGGTATGAGCGCGCTTCCCACCAAGCATGGTTCCCTCCTGCCAGACACCATCCGGTGTGTCATATCCGGTCCCAGCAACTCGGGGAAAACCAATGTTTTATTTAATCTTTTATATGATCCAAATGGTCTGAGATTTGAAAATATCTATGTATTTTCAAAATCGTTATACCAGCCAAAGTATAAATTTTTACAAAAAGCTCTTCCCAAAGAAATTGGTTACTTTGCGTTTGATGATAATAGTCAAGTAGTACACCCTAATAATGCTAAAACAAATTCAATTATGATTTTTGATGATATATCTTGTGAGAAGCACAATAATATTCGTAATTATTTTACAATGGGGAGACATAAGAATATCGATACATTTTATTTGGGACAAACATATAGTGCTATCCCCAAACAGCTCATCAGGGACAATTGTAACTTTATTATTTTGTTCAAACAAGATGATATGAACCTCAAACATATATATAATGATCATGTAACAACCGACATGTCTTTTGAAAAGTTTAAAGAGTTATGTGCTCAAGCTTGGAAGGATACACACGGGTTTTTGGTGATTGATAAGACATGTGACCTTAATAAGGGAAGGTACAGGGTAAAATTTGACAGTTTCATCACAGAGTTGTAATGGTGCGCATCTACTCGTACAACGATCTTCGAGGTTTTGACAAAAGGCTGCATAATGTCAAGTCGAATCTCTGTACATATTATTTTAGGGACAAAAAGAGGTTTTGTGGAAATTATTGTAGTCGTAAACCACCACATGGATATACGTTTAACAAACATTGCTGGAGACACAAAACACCAAAACATTCAGCTATGCTACCCCCAGTAGTTTTCCTGATGATTTCCGCTAGTGAGCGAACATACAATCGCGACACCTGGCTTAACTTTATATTCCACTGTGAAAAGAAAAACGTACCTCTGGAACTTGTAATTTACCACGAAGATATGAACAACTGCACCGTGAGGGATCCTCAAAATTTAATATCTAGGTTCAGACCATTTCCCGATATCTTTGGCCAACCCCTGCCGTTACGTAACCTCCACGGTAGTGTAAATTTTACACAAATATGCAATAGAATGTTAGAATACGGTTGTAAGATTCCTTATGCTAGCAGATGCATTTTACTTACAGAGAGAACCATTCCTATACGATCACCTTTAAAGATATACAAGGCAGCACTATCTCTAAAGTGTTATATTGACATTAGTTATAATACTGCATACGGTCCTTTACCTGACGGGGTTCCAAAGTGTTATAGAAATAAACCATATATCGGTGTTAACAATCTCTGTCAAGGGTTATATACAGTAGATTTTCTAAAAGAAGCATTGCCTACACTACCTATACACTGTGAAAAATTTGGAATATCTTTAACCAACGGTAAATACTCAGTGACTAACCAAAAGTTATTTGACCAATGGCGAGCATTTACGGGTGCTAATCCCAGTGAGTTTTGACTTTTGAATTCTTTCCTATTACAACATATCAAGGAACAACGGCCTTTGAACATATTGAAGAAATATATGGAAGATACTGTTGAAAATGATAAATACACTGTTGCCGAGATACCGCAATGGAGAGGTGGATGGAAACGTACTTTTGTATTTAAGAGTTTCACTCTACCTTATGTAATACCACGATTTGATGCACTAGAACAACGTTACTATAGAGGATTGGACTTTAGTGAGGGAGTTTCCCTTTTAGTTGTTATCAGATACATACGAAAAAACAAGAAACGTGCAATGTTCTTCAGGCAGGTAGAGCTGCCTTAAATATGGGAGTCTTGAAAGATTCCACTAGTATCAATCATGAAGCCGACTGATAAACAACTCAAGTTGCGTGTGGCTGCGCTTAAAGAAGCCATTCGACGTAAATACAGAATGTTTAAAGATGGTATAGTGGAAACGGAAAAAGTTCTGGAAAAGCAATACAAACCCATCATTCGAGAGCTGCGTAAAACGGCTCAACCTTCTGTAAAATCTGAACCTGAATCTTTTAAACAAGAAGCGAAAGAGGATGAGGAACCTACTGTAGAACAGATGGATTATGATACAACCGATGAAGATGAATTAACCGATGTGGATTTACCACGGCTATTTGATCCACCGAGTGTTTCTACCCCCAAGGCCAGCTCTAGCCGGGTAAAGGAAGTAGTGTCAACTCCTTCAGGACTTGAAACAGCTTCCCGATATCTTGAAGAACAGTTTAAAAACCCCATGACTCTCCGGTATATGAAATTACTTATGGAGGATACTGGTGGTAAGACAAAATTAATTGATCACGATTTTGGACCGAGATACAATGAAGAGGGAAATAAATTGATGATTGGTGATAAGGATTTAGATTTTAATGCTGATGGAGCTATCCTTATAAATAATACAAGATATAAACCAACTGAGGGGCTTTACGAACTGATCTTTAAAAGACTTCCCAGTGAAGAAAAATACTCGCAGGATGATTTGAAAGTGTACAAGGATATACTTGTTGCTACTAATGCTCACAAGAAAGGCTACAGCTTTTACAATCAGATTAGAAGGGATAATAGTTTAAAATACAAACATGTTATCAAAGACTTGTTTCCACCAAGTAAATCAGGCAAGGGGCTCGTGTGAAAATCCAACAAATCGCGCGACATTATATATTGGGATAACCCCAATGAATTGGTCAATAGACTTAAACTTTTAGCAATGTCAACAGAGACGGGTAACACTTCCCACAGTAACGAGATACTCAACATCGTGGAGGAGCTGAGGGAAGCGGGGTTTATAAAAGGGGCAGGTAATAGTAGATTTAAATCACTTTTACGATGAGTGTAGACAAGTTCGGACGTTACTCGGATAAGAAGGATAAGGGGGATCAGAGGGGACCCAAGGGCGAGGGGTTCAACCTTACCCCCAAAGGAGATTATGATATACAAGAGAAACGTTTAGTAAATGTAGGAGATGCCGTAGAAAATCGAGATGCCGTCAACTATGAAACCCACTGTCAGGCGTTTCGTAACTGTATCAGTTTACAAAATAATGTGTTTGACGCACAAAGTACACGGATATGTAATATGGGGGGCCCTATTGAAAAGGACGATGCTGTGACAAAACAGTATATAGAAACACAAATTCCTATTAAACTAAAGGATTCATATTCATTTCATCAGTATCGTTTACAGGATATCGCATCACCAATTAATGACGGAGATGCTGTTAATAGATTGTATGTCCAAACAAATACAATTAACAAAACTAGTGAGGGAGTTTATAATGCGAATAATTCTATAATAAAAAACGTCGCGATTCCTGTGGAAAATAATGATGCTGTAAATCTTTTTTATTTCAAAAATAATACTATTTTTAAAAATATAAATGGTGCTTATGATGTGCATAATACTATAATACAAAATGTGGCTCCACCATCAAAGCCGGGCGATGCTGTGAACAAACACTATTTAGACCATCGTACTCCCATTCCGGGTACGCAAACTTGGAACTTTAAAAATAAAAAGATTTCTCAGGTTGCAGATCCAACACATATACATGATGCGGTGACATTAAAATACTTGCAAGAAAATGCTATTGTATTGGTTGATCCCGGCAAAGGTAAAGGGCCAAAAACAGAGGAACCTCATTGGAATGCTGGGAATAATCGGATTAGAAAGCTTAAAAAGCCTCAAGGACTGACTGACGCTGTAAATAAAGAATACCTAAAAGAAGCCCTTGCCGAATTGGCATACTCGATATACAAACATTTAAAATCAAAAGATGGAGCCAGGGCGGGTTTACACGATGAAAAAGACTGGAAAACTGAAGTTGTGCAAGAGTTGACCTCATGGGATGATTTGTTCAATGACGAGATGACTATTGATGCGTCAGAGCTAGTAAACCAACCAGGGATTCTCGAAACTGCGGAAGAGCGTGCACGGAGGCTAGGTGGTTGTGGCTCGTCATAAATAAAAGGACAGTAAACTGGTAACGTCAGTTGTTATGTGAAGTCATACGGTGAACATTGAAGATGGGGCACTACTGTTGCGATAAAAAGTGTTTTATTGTTCCAGAAGACCAAGTCGACGGGTTGGCTTGTAGTAAATGTGAGAGCTTTAGCTATTGCCAATGTAAATGTAAATCATACAAGGTCTCAAAGAAAATAAAAAAAGTTAAAATTAAAATCTATAAAACGGATCATTTCTTTACATGCTGCCCGGACAAATGTGTTAAATTATCAGCTTTTGAATTTGCCAATCATTGTGCAGCTTGCTATGTCGACAGATTTTGTACTTGCATTTAAAAAAAATATTGTAAAACTAGGAAAACATGGAATTAAGTGCACTACGCTTTGCGCTCTACGCTCTACACTCTGCGCTCTGCGCTCTGCGCTCTGCGCTCTACGCTCTGCGCTCTGCGCTCTACGCTCTGCGCTCTGCGCCCTACGCTCTGCGCTCTGCACTCTGGAAAAAAGTTATTTAGCTAGATACGACATCGGTATGTCATCAGTAATAAAATGGCTAGACGCAAAGCAAGATCAGTCAGACGCGGTCAAGCTGTCGTGCGAGGTGGTGGTATCATCTCCTCCGTGGTGAACAAAGCTATTGATTTACTACCTTTTGAGGCACACCTTCCGGGGTATAACTACTGTGGTCCCGGAACCAGATTACAAAAGAGGCTAGCGCGAGGTGATAAGGGGATAAACGGTCTTGACGAGGCGTGCAAGATTCACGACATTGCCTATTCAAAGTATAGCGATAACGCTCATAGAAAACAGGCAGACAAAGAGTTGGCTGAACGCGCCTGGCGCAGATTTAAAGCATCTGACGCTTCCATTGGGGAAAAAGCAGCTGCCTGGGCAGTGACAACAGCCATGAAAGCTAAAACTAAGTTTGGCGGTGGTAAAAAGAAAAAACGTGCCACTAAGCGAAAATCGCCGCCCAAAGGTAAAGGGTTATACCTTAGACCGTATCCGAAACGAGGAAGCGGTAAGAAAAAGACTAGGGTGATTAAAAAAAAATGTCGATCCCGATAAAGCCTCTAACAAACTACGATTTACTTTATTACGCTAAAAAGCTAAGGGTGCCAAACTTTAGAGGCGTTTATATGAGAGATACGCTACCTCGTGTACCGAAAAAATACGAATCGGCTATTGTAAATTTGGATTCACATACTGGTGAGGGTACTCACTGGGTATGCTACAAAAAACTAAATGATAAGGTATATTACTTTGATAGTTTTGGAAACCTCGCACCACCGTTAGAGCTATTACGGTATTTTGAACCCTTCAATATTTACTATAATTACCAAAGAAGACAGAATTTCAATTCAGTCGTGTGCGGACACTTGTGCTTAGAGTTTCTCTGCGGCAATGTTTTGCTTAAGCGGTAACGGGTCATTTATCACAAAAGACTACTTCCCACCTTTGGATGTTAGTAATGGTGAATGGGAGATCGGTCTGGTAGACTTGATGACTTATCATTCAATTCCAAATATCGAAAAAGGCATAAATGATAAATTTTACTATGGCGATGATAAATGTATTACTATAGAGGAAGGAGCATACGAAATTGAGGATATAGAAAAATATTTACAAACCAAAATGGGCGAGGGGTTAGGACTAAGCCTAAAAGCCAATAATAATACGTTGAAAGCTGAAATTGAGTGTAAAGAAAAAATTGACTTTGATAAGGAGGGTACGATAGCTTCGCTATTAGGCTTTAATAAGAAAATCTTGGATCCGGCTACAAAGCATATTTCCGATAGACCGGTTAGTATTATGAAAGTTGATGTTATTCGTGTGGAGTGCAACATAGTTCGTGGGTCATACAATAATGGCGAGGAGGGTCACGTGATTCATGAGTTCTACCCGAACGTTGGGCCAGGGTATAAAATAGTTGAGGCTCCTAATACAATCATTTGATTGCCGGTGAACGTCAAGAGGATAAACAACGTTACTATTTGTCTCAAAGACCAAAACGGTGATAGAATAAATTTACGAAACGAGGCAGTCTCCATCAGACTTCATATAAGGGAGAGAAATGGGGCTTGTATTTAGGGAGCTTTCCAACACAAATAAAGTCAGTTTGGGTCAGGACACCATACGGTTAACATCAGCCAATAGCAAGTTTTTACGTTCTCTTGGATTTAAGGTACAAGATGTTGGATATAGAAGGCAGCGCAGAATACAGTGATGTAATCACTGGAATGGAATTCCATATCCATAAGCCTTACGCATCCTCTACATATAAAAACAATGATGAAATCCGTATACCCATCAGCCAGCAGGATATTATTACAGCACCATACGATAGTACTCTTTACATTTCTGGTAAAGTAAGCGGGAAAAAAGCCGATAACACAGCTGCTACTGTAGAGCTTATCAATAACGCAATTGCTTTTCTCTTTGACGATATACGTTACGAAATTGGGGGTGTGGAAATCGATAGGACTAAAAATGTAGGTATTACTACAACTATTAAAGGTCTCATATCCATTCACCCAAACGAGTTACACAGTCTAAAGAATGCCTGCTGGTTGGGGCCGGGTGAAAAACTTCAGCCTGACGATGGAAATTTTTCATTCTCCATCCCTTTACGCTTACTACTCGGCTTTGCTGAGGATTATCGCCGTATTATCGTAAACACGAGACAAGAATTGATTCTACTTCGCTCCTCGACGGATAATAACGCCGTATTGAGTAATGATGCAACGGGGATCACTCTGGATATTACAAACATATACTGGAGGGTGCCGCATATCTCCGTGTCGGATGCTTATAAATTAAAGTTGTACAAGATGATTGAAAAAGATACAAAAATACATCTACCTTTCCGTTCGTGGGAAATACACGAATATCCTACTTTACCTCAATCGAAAACGCATTCTTGGACAATCAAAACATCTTCTCAGCTCGAAAAGCCTCGTTACGTGATTTTGGCTTTCCAAACGGGAAGAAAAAATAATTTGAAGAAAGACATGGCACAATTTGATAGAAACAGTCTAAACAACGTCAAGTTGTATCTGAATTCACAATATTTCCCATACGATAACATTCACGGAGACATATCACTATTCTATGAAATGTTTTATCGTTTTCAAAATAGTTACTATAACAGACCCTCAACACCTACCGTTGAGCTGGATAAATTTAAAAATAAAACGCCTCTATACGTAATCGATTGTTCCAAACAAAATGACACGATCAAATCGGGGCCTGTAGACGTTAGAATAGATTTTGAAACTACAGAAAATGTGTCGGAAAATACTACTGCATACTGTCTTCTCTTACACGACAGTCACATGACGTACTCACTTCTCACAGGCACAGTAAATAAGGTGACGATATAGGTTAAGGGTTGTAGTGTGGAAAATTTTTTTAATTTTGCCTACGAAAGGGTGGGGGAAAACTAAAAACTACGGTAATATTTTAAAAAATCGTCAGTTGCTGCTATGGAGCCGTCGCGAGAGGATCTTGTAAGTATGGACGTTCATATTATTCCCAAACCTAAAGAGCCTATTAATGCGTTAACCGGGATATTTTTAAAGATGATTTACTACTTTGATTGCGAGTTATCTAAATGTATTATTACGGGTATATTTAAAAATAGAAATGACGAATTGGGAGTTTTGTTCAAAGGTAAACGAGGTTGGGTTTTCTGGCCATACAGTGTTTTTAACGAATTTGGAATATCTACTTTTAATGCAGTGACATGTGCGGTGGAAGAAAGAAAAAGCTTTAGCTGTATTTTAAAAACTGGTGAGAGTATCAAGGTAAATTCCGTATTTGGCAAACAGCACGTGTTCCTCCACGATGGAGAACATACTTTGGCGTTAAACAGTGCGGAGTGGGTTCAGTTTATAAATAGCCTCCCTCTGGTCTACATCCGCTTGGGGGATCTACTGCCTCACGCTGAGGCAATAAAAAATTTCATTGCGGAGGTGTTGAATAGTAGTGAGGACAACGAGGCAATCGATTTTCTTAAATTGCCACCACACATTTACAAATATCTTTACAATGAAATACTGTTGTACAAACGATGGCCTTTCACCCCAAACGGTTGCGGTTGTTGAATTTCAAGCTTTCAAAGATAACAAAAACCGATTTATTATTAAGGAATTCGCAATTTTTGGGAATTTTACAAGCAGCTATTTCGTGTTTAGCTCCCCATACAAAATTGAGAATTTAAGCGAGAAAATGCGCCGCACAGTGCGATGGTTGACCCGTCATCATCACCGTATTTGATGGGAGGACGGTAAAATTCCGTATAATGAAAGGCTAATACGTGAATTGTGCAGACCTTTTGACATAATATACACTAAGGGCTTAGAAAAGGTAAAGTTTTTAACTCGCTTTCATCCTAACGTTTTGGAATATCAAAATACCGCTCTTGTAAATATTGTAAATAATGCGAATTGCCCACTACCCCAGCATGCTGGGGACTTTGATAGATGTGCACTGCATACTGCTTATAAAAGATATATAAGCTTGACTCAAGTTTAGTCTTTAATCAGCTGTCAAGATGGCAACAACAGTCTGGAACCTTCTCTCGACAGAGCCCAAAGAGCCCAAAGGGGTATTGACTGACAACTTCATTATGAAGTTTGATCAGTACATGAACTGGGATCTTCTATCCTCTCATTATGATTTTTCAATTGATATGTTGCGAATTTACTCGCACAGAGTCAATTGGGCTAAGCTTTTAAGGCGCACTAAATTTTCAGAAGAGTTCCTGAGGGAGATGGTTCCTAATTTTGAAGGTTGCTGGGATATTTTGTGTAAATATCAAACACTATCCGAGAGGTTCATTCGTGATTTTGCTAGTAAAGTTGATTGGGATTATGTAGCTTTATATCAGAATGTAACTAGTAGATTTCTAGATGAACATAAATCATATTTTGATTAAAAATCTTTCAAGTTTCGGTGAATGTCACCTACTCAAGGCTGGTAACTGGAGAGCAAGCCACTCACTTAACAGGCTGGCATAAAACCCATAAGTCCAGGAGTGAGAATGGTGGTTGGCCTAAAAACCGCAAAACATTATGTTATCCACCGGCTTGTCTCCATGTGTGAATGTGAGGACCTAGTAGATTGAGGCGCCCCGATCCGAGGAGGGTTCGGGCTACTCCTTGGAACGGTCCTGAGGTCCCTGGCGTGGCTGAGGAAAAGGCCCGTAAACCTTGGAGTGTATTGGTACCACCTTGATGTAGATGAGAGGGTCGGGGGTAAAAACCCCGTAAAGCAGTGCGCTTCCTTCGACATCACCATAATTTGTAAAGAACAATAAAATTTAAAAATATAAAATAAAAAAAATATTTGAAAGGGAGGTAGCATTTTTGTAATGGAGTGGCTACCACCGTAGGTTGCGATGGTTGGGGCAACCTACCCCAGAGGTTAGGCCTCCCGGGGATGCTCTGGGTAAACAAAAAGAACGCACCGAGGCTCCTACCCCTTGGGTGGTGTGGAAACGTGAGCCATTAAAAAATAAATACATACCTAAAATTCCAATCGCCATACAACTGGAAGGTAATCACCGCACACGAAGCACTTGAAACTTTCAAAATTTAAATCATTAATTCTCATAATCATCCATCCGTATGTTTCTTCAACCCCGTCAATTAACAGACCATTACATTTTGCACAACAAATAAAATTTGTAAATATCGGAAAGTACCAGAATTTCACCAAACACATGCCCTGCTCCATCTTGAATGCGAGCGGAAGTGGCAGCCGCCGGCCAGATGTGAATCACCTTCCTGCAACGGCTGGTAGAGGGGACACTCCAGGCTATTTAAGCACGGTCAAACACATAGTGTTAATAGTTTACCATGGCTTTTCTTAAGTTTGCTTTCATCATCATGATAACGCTATCAACTGCCAACTGCTCTCCACCAAAACGTCCAAGAGTAAGTAGTAATTCAAATTAGGCTCATACTATCACCATAATTTTAATAACACTTTTTAACCCCAATAATATTTTATTTTAGATAACAGAAGAACAACGTGACAATCAAACACAATCTGACGGAGTAAATATCCCAGGGTCCTCATCATCATCACAAGATTATTGGATACCATTACCTCAAAGAAGGAATGTAAGTATGACACGCAATAGCAATTAATATGTGTGTGTGTATAGCATATTTAAGTACATTGTTCTAATAATATTAATTGTGTTAGGATGACGATCAAGAAGCACTCTCCCCATCTATAATCAGTGGAGAAAACCAAGTCTACGCCACATTAAGACCTCTCAACGTAAGCACATCAAGCAGAAACCCTCCTGAACCACCTCACATAACAATCACGAGGATACTTTCAACACCATAATGTCAACAGACGCGAACATGTACTACCAGAATTGTAGATCAGCCATCAACATCCTCAGGGATAACCAGGGTGGGTACATGATATGTTGTTTACGGAATCAAGCCCGTTTTATTATTATTATACAGCTTAAAACATTAATAAAAACTCTGTATTGTTATAGACATCAACAGCTGCACGTTGCATCAAATGCCAAATTGAAGCCGATCGCCAACATATCCGGGAATACCGACTTCACAACTTTTTACAGGTACGGTATTATTCTTATTTATTAGCTCATATTGTACCTTGCCATGTTGATATTTCTTTAATACGTTATTTTTGTCAAAACAGAGATTTACAAGCAATCGACAATATGAGCTCCCGGATCTACTTTTAGCCATTCAAATCGCAAGAGTAGAGCTGAGGGATACCTTATGGCTGGCCAACCATTTCCTGGATGATACCACCGTCTCCGAAATGGTCCACATTGCCCCAGCCCTTTGGGAAGATCTCCGGGAATCCCTGGAGGCAATTCTTATCACCGCAGGAGAAAGGGTAAACAACGTTTTAGGTCATGATTCCGAAGACGATTCAGATGACGAAGAACCACCAAGAAATATAAACTGTCGAATATGCCTCGAATATCTACCAACAATTCTTTTACTTACTTGTGGTCACACCGTATGCGTAAATTGTTCCAAAAAACTTATAAGATGCCCTTTCTGTCGAAATATAATTTTAAAAAGAAAAAATATATTTTTCTAAATATGTTCAGTTAATATATTTTAGTTAAATATACTGTGTAAATATGTACATAAAGGCGGTCGCGGTGATCCCACACAACGCTCCCACGTGACGCTTCCGGTGACCCCCACTCAAGTCCCCCTCTCCTGCGGTGTATAAAACCAGCCTTCCCCATCCCAGCGCTACACTCAAGCTACAGCCAGCTTCCACTCCCGCTGCAACTACTGCTGCTGCTACTCCTACTGTTCGCTGCTACTACTACATAAGGTAACCACTAATTCTCTTGATCGTGTTATCTCTCATCCAAATCATTGATGTTTTATCCCTTGTATTATTTATTTATTTACGGCAACACACCATTTTACATCAATCATTTACCTTATGGTTAACTAACTAGAACAAGAGTTAGAAAAACGATGACACAATGATTACCATTATACTAACAATACATACAATATAATTTAACGACTACGTAAATTGCTTAAGTATCATTAAGTTAAAATACAACTAACACTTAAGTAAATAACAATGACATAGTGGGGTAACACTTAAATAGATTAACAATAACAAGTGGGGTAACAATGACAATATACTAACAATAAATACGATAACAACCAATTACCTGAATAACATTAAAACAAACATGCTTTAAAGCAACATTACTAAATATAACAAGGGTCACACAAAGAAACTATAATTCAACGCAGTACTTGTTCCCAGTTCTCAGAAGGCATGGGATGGCTAAAACCTTTACACGCGTTATGTTTTTACAGGTGGCATAATCTGCAAAACAATAACTCAACTAACATATGCATTAATCCTAATATATTAGACGCTAAGACTTGTTTTAATTGATTTTCAGATGGATCTTAACTCCAAGCTTGCTGCTTGCGAAGAAGCAATTGTAGCTTCTGAAAAGATTTCCATCAAGGAAATCACCCAGCCGGCGAAGATCGTCAGTGCGAAGAGGGTGCCAACCAGATTCAACCATTCAGCGATATTACTAGAAATCATTCTAGTCAATGGAGACAAACGTGTGACCTTCCTACCGGCAAGGTTTGATCGTGTGTTGACTGAAGAAGATCTTGACTGTTTCACCACGACAAAACAATATAGTGTGGTCTGCACCAGCACGGCTGAAAAGTCTCCAAACGTAAAAATTTTCAAACACTAAAGTTGTTTTTATTTTAATTTTGTAGTAGTGGTAGCATTGTGGTAGTAGCGGTAGTTGTATTAAAGTAGTTTATAGTCTAATGCTTGTGTGTGTTGATTTCAGCCCAATCACCAAGGTAAGAACTATTATTCACCCTCTGTAAAATAAGGGAGGGGGTATTATACGATTGAACGATATTTAATTAGATTTATCTAATTAAACATCTGTCTTGTATAATACTTAACCTGAGGGTGGTAAAAAAAGAACCACTCGGGCATTCCCAAACCGTGTCCTGGAGGGTGCACAATAGTTGTATTATTAATAATAATACCGTCTTAAACTTATAGTTATGTTAATTTCCAAGGTATCAATATTAACACTTTGCTCCTTCATTTTTTGAATGCACCACGCATTACATCAATAGGCCAACATAACATATATACATATACCAAGTTTGGAGTTAATCGAACCAGCCATTCCTAAGATATAAAATTAAACTTTTTTGCGCCTTCAATTTTTAGATACCTCCCTCCATGCATTTGTAGACAATAATTACTTGTGTGCATATACCAAATATAAAGACAATCCGCCCAGCCGTTCCCAAGATATGGAATTTCAAAGTTTTGCCCCTTCATTTTTCTAGATGCAACCCGCAACATTGTTGTTAATTTTTTAATTATGGGTACCTACCCCCTGGGGGCACCTACACTACGTAGTAGGTGGTTTTTTGAGGTCCTCAGACCCATAGAACGCACCGTTTTCGAGATATTAGCGTTTTTCTAGTTTTTAGCCAAAATCTTTAACATTTTTGGGTATTATACACTTTATATAGCATAACACTTTATTGTATCTACTATATAACCATCCTAATGTTCTCTTTTACAGCATAACATAACATTGATTTTCACACGTGGCATATCGGTGCCAAAAGTAAGGTTATGTACACCATCTAAAGCACGTGGGTGATTACGTCATCCCACGTGGCGGTTTATTAAACACGTGGACACATCACTCTCAAACTGAATGGGGGCGGGGCCTAGCCGCCATCGCTGTTCTCTGATTGGTCGGTAGGCGTGGCCTGGGAGGGGGTGGAATGAAATGCTGCGCTCTGATTGGTCGGTGGGCGGGGCCTAGGGGGAGGGGTGGGGATGAAATGCTGCATTCTGATTGGTGGGCTATAATGAGGGGACTTCTACTCATTTTTCTCACAGTACAGTTACAAGTAGTCAGCTCTAAAAGAAAAGAGTACATAAATCAACCTAAATATTAATTAGTTTTTCAGTTCTTTCTATATTTAACCATCAAAAATAACAATAAAAACTTCCAAATTTTATTTACATTATAATACAGTTTTATTTATAAAAAAGTAATTTGGATGATAAGAGGTCGACAAACTTCGAGAACACTATTTCATAAAAATTAGTCTAAAGTTATTCATATATTATTTAAGCTCTGGTTTTATAAGACAAATAAATCTTTACATAACTTAAATTTATAATCCTAATGGCATATCACGTACTTTTTGGTTATTAGAGCTTTAACCCAGAAAAAGCAACTATTAAAACTAGTGCTTCTTAAAATATCATAGGTTTCAATGATATTCAATAACAGGTGTTGCATTAAAATGCCAAATGATCGAAATTGACGTTTATTTGAACATTTAGTTCCAATGTTCAAACTAAATCAAAGGTAATGTTTGAGAAACATTCTTTCCAAAAATTACCACCAAACATTGTGTATTTAAAGTTAAAAGGCCGAATAACAAAATGTTTATAACAAAATCATAAACATGTAATATAAATGTGTCCAATAGGGAGATAAGGCAAAAAGACATTACCAAAATTATATGTAGTTTATATTTCTTAATATAACATCTTGCACATATTCTTTAAACAGGATCCAACATTTGATTGCTTGAGATAAACACCAGAAAGCAATCATAAAAATAAATATCATGAAATTGGTTATGAGGGTTGAAGGGGTGTGAATTTGGGCAAAATTCAAAGGAGCACAATTGTAGTTCGCTTGAAGATCTTTGGACGAAATCGATAGCATTTTTTTTTTGCTTTCAAACTGATCGTTGGGTAAAGCAGTAAGGACGGTAATTGATGTTAGCACTGCTGTAACTTTTAAAAAAGTAGGTCTAAGAATTACCAACATAAAGAGAAATTCAATTAAGTATTGAATTTAAATATGAAGTATTTTATTTCCAAGCATGAATCTATTTAGTTTGCATTCTCTCTCACCACTTCTGAGACCCGATGCTTAAGTTAATTGCAAAATTAACATTGTGTCAAATGGTCTTATGGTTAATTAACTGTGTAGTTTTAACAAACTTTATTATGTTTATTAAATAAGATGGTTTTGTATTATAAATACAAAGTACCATCAACTATGTGTCTTGGAATGATAATAATATAATTTGCCTTTCAATAGATAACTAGTATTTTCGTCTGTAATCAAAATAAGTTGTAAATATAAAAAGCCCATAAAATCCTACTTAAGTCTTGGACCCGGCTGGCAAACGTCAAGGGACTTTAACTGCAATATAAATCAACGCATAATTGCCGGGACCACCCTTGCGAGAGCTCCAACTTCCACGGATTTACTTTTTGTTAAAATGTTTTGAAAAATACTTCACACATACAAATATTTATGATTCAATGTTGCTGCGATGAAAAGCTAAACGTGTTCTTTCCAACTCTATAAATTACAACAAATTTTAAAAAATCAACATTTTTAAAAAGTTTGTACCTTTTTTATGATAATTACAAAAATAAACTTTAAAGGAATGGTTAAGACACTGCAGATGTAAGGGGCGAGGTTCCCCGGGTTACATAATAAATGACACTAATAAATTTTGAAATGTACATTTATTTTTACGTCTGGTATTAAAAAGTAACTATAAATTAATTTTTGTAACTTTAACATCTTAAACAAATAAGGAGGAAAATTTATTTTATTCATATAAACTCAATCATAGTGGTAAAAAAATAAACATACAAATTATTAAGAAAATATACAACCATTCAAGAGGGTATCGATACAACTTGAAACCCCACAATCCAAGTAGTCTACAAGGATACTTTACAAAATAGTAGTTTTCATCACTAGGACGGAAAGTAATTTTTTTCTGTGGGCAATCGTGTTTTACGCGCGAAACAGCGATTAGTCACAGAAAAAACACTTTCCGTCCGAGTCTGAACAAGGTTTTTCATCATACTGCAAAAAAAAAAAAAAAAATAATAATAAAATGGATAACTCAATTTAAAATAAATTCATTCAAATTTCATTATCTGTTTACGTTTATTAGTTGATTTCCATCTTAATTTAAGTATTCTTTATAAACAGATGATATATACCCTAAATTAAAGAAATGTCAAAATATTGCATCAAGATTGTAGTCAACAAGTCGTTTTTTGTTTATATTGGATTTATTTGTTTTGGATCAGTATGCTTTTTGCTTAGGAAAAAAAACAACTTAGATTGAGGGTAGCTTACGGAAAAAATTAACAGATTTTTTTGAGTGCACTTCTAAAAGGCCGACTTTGTGGACTAAATACAGGTTAGAAAACGGTTGTTTTACGTGCAGTATGATGAAAATTCCTTTTGTTCTTTTATTTGTTAATTTAATCAATTAAATTAACAGTTAAAATTACAGTTTAAGTATGTTAAATAGTATTGTTAACTAAACTGCAACAGCTTGTAACAAAGAATAAAGATCAAACAACAATGTTTCTCATATACAAATATTTCGTTAAAATCGTAGATTTTACTTAGATTTTACAAATACCAGAGAGCGTTAAATCCATAGGGTCAAAAGCGATAACAGATCCGGTAGGCTTAAATTGTGATTTATGGTTAAGTTAAACTGAAGTGACAGTCACAGGTGCTGTTCGGGATTAAACTAATTTAAATTTACCTGACTTATAGTTTTATTAGAACGAAAAATGAAATTAAAACCAATTAATTAAAACTAAGAAATCGTGCTTTATCTATCGTCTTAATTTGTCTGGGAAAAGATGGCATTTTTCACTCACTGTAAATATTCTGTTCTTTTTTTTTTATTACATAAAAAGGTAGGTCAACACTCCTCCTAAACGTTTAATAGAGGTTATACATAAACTTGACTTTAATGTAAAGAAATGTTTTTCTATATCGTTGCCTTTTTTATAAGCATGTACAAAATGTCAAAAAGGGTGATATAAATAACTGATTTGAAACATTAATATGAAATGTTATTTTAAATAATTAATAATTAGCCTTTTTTTAATCCCTTAAAATTATACAAAGATCATCTTTAGTATGGATGAAACAAAATAAAATCCAAATAGACTCAGGCGTCGAATCCGTGGAAACTTCCGCCGTTCGACAACCGGAAAGCAAACATTTGGCGGCGATGAAACCTCTATCGGGAACTTCCGCAGTTACATCTGTTATATACGGCCATCTCACCAAGAGCCTAGACTGGCCTCGATACTGATGTGGATAATATAAAGTATGGTGGAAGGAGGCGAGTAATTACTTGGTCAACTTGTAAATGTTGAGAGATCAGCTCGTTCATTCAACTCATTCGCACAGCCAAAGGATGCTGTACTCTGGTTTAAATTAAATGAGATGATTTTTGTGCAATTTAATTCGAACAAAAATATCTGTAACTATAACATTTGTACTTCAAAAGTCTATAGCAGGAAAACTGGATTTTTCCAAGTCATAGTACCAGCCCCAATCAATTACTCGATGCCGAAGATTAAATAAAAAAAATTATGTTCTTTAAATTCATTTTAAACTCACAAACTACCATTGTTTTTTTTTTTTTAAATTTAGGATTATTGGCACCAACACGTATGATTCTATTCAATAAGTTATAAATCGATGTTATTAACTGTCACTTAGTGTTTGATTTTATATGGAATGTTTATACGATAGGTTATACGATAGGTAATAAACATGCGTTAATTATGAATTATAAATATAAATAATGAATGGTTTGAAAAAAAAACTAATACGTTGTATTGGTCCTGTAGCTTTATTACAGACAAAATTAGGGATATTTGTGTCTCAAATATTGTTAAATGTTTGTTATATGTGTCAAACATTAATTACATTCTTTTAAATACTTACATTGAAATATAAAAAAATTCAAATACTTATAGAGATGTTAATTTGATAATAATAATACCAACAATGACAGATTTTACTATTAGATTCATGATATACACTGTGCGATTGAAAAAGAACGATTACGATTTTCAGAGATAGATATATTGCTAGTAAAATTTGTATGTCCATTAATACATATTTAGTAATTTATGTACGAATTTTATTACTTGGAAATTTATGTTATAAATTATAAGCACTAACTATATGTAGGAGGTTGATAAGAATATTACTAACAACTGCAGCTTTTATTCATAAAAAGATTTATTATGTACAGTGTGCAATTGGACGAGTACTGTACATGTATATCATTTAAATATGACTAAAACCCATCAAGCTAGTAACAAACTATATTCCCTAACTCTCTTATACTGTATACAGATACAAGTATTGAAATTCAAATTATCAATAAATAAATATGTTGTTCCAAGAAAAGGAGCTCGGTATGTTGATCGGTAATTTTATTGATGTTTCTAGGAAGGAAAGTTTCTATCTTTTTAAGTAACATATGTTACTTAAAGTACTTTTTACCCCTCATTTAGACATAATTGTATACCAAATTAATATCTCAAATGACAATTTCAGTTTTTGAAATTAACTCATACTTGAATTATAAAATTTTTTTTTTGCATATTATTATAAACTAAGTTAAACTTTACTTATAAAATAGTATAAAATAAAACTATGCACTAGAAGAAGGAATGTCTTGTTTTACAAACAATAATAAATCATCATAATTCAAGTACTGTAAATATATTAAATAAAATTTTACTCTGTAAGCCAAAACAGTTAAATGCCAAACAGTTCCGACCTTTGTCTGTAACTTCCTCAGTTGGCCCGCGGCCAGTGGTGTTTTTTATTTTCTAATTTCTGGCATCTCTTTTGGCATTTTCAGTAAGATTGTTTTATTTGTATGTCATAACAAAGAAACAAGAGCAATACCTTATTTCACATAAAAATCCTTTGTATTTTAAATTCTACTTTTAAAGTGTAACTACCACGTAATTTATATTTAAACTAGTACTTACGGAGTTGTCAAAATAAAAGAAAGTATTAGTACTCTGAATGTTTTTTTCACGTGTATGAGGATCTTGATGATTTGTTGAAACATATATAGGAAAGCATATCTTATAAGTTATTCAAAATACAGAATGTTGGGTAGTCAGTGTAAAAACATCTAACAAATATACACAATTTAGGCAGTTATATCTCGCTCCACCTTTCAGTAAGTATTTTTCATATTATTTTAAATTTTTTGACACTGTTCATAAATATCTTATTTTTTCACTTTTTACCAAAATTACTCTCACTTTCGACAATTTTCAAATGCAGCATTAGTTGTTCAACTTGGTTTACGAAAACTAATTTGAGTCAGCAGTAGTGTCAAACATTAAGTGTAGGATTATCTGGAACAGTAAACCTATCGACAAACAGACGTATTCTATTAAACTAAATAAGCTTTAATTTTATAGAGTCATAAGGATTTCTTCAGGGATTGCACAATTTTTCTATCGTCTAGGGGCTATAAGAAATCCATTGACACCAAAAGGGCTGCAATCCACTTAGTCGTTTTCCCTCTAGATACTCTAATTTTATCTTTTATTATACAGGAATGGATTCATTAAGCGAAGCAGTCCCCACGAAATTGTCACAAATGTTTCTGGTATACATATATTGTAACGTAAAATCGCTCATTCCAATTTGAGGGGCGAGGACGACGGGAAAAATGAGCAGAATTATCAAAAGTTACATGGACCTCGTCTCATAGCACCTTAAAGTTTCGACGTTAATCTAAAGAGGAGAATTTTGTATAGCTTCTTGTGCGATGTTCCAAAAATATGTTAATATAGGCTCATAGTGTTATTGACCCGATTTTTTGAGTTAAAATAACCATTTAATTATATATTTTTTTCAAATATTCAATACACTATAGAGAGAGCAACATCAGTAATAAAACATTTACGTATATACTGTAGATTAATTCTTCATTGCAACATAAATGTCAATAAATAAACAGAACTAGAATGAATTTATCAAATGTTATCCATATGCTGAATATTTCACAATTTACAGTGGCTTAGTTGTGGCATTGTTACTATAATAGTTAATGTCATGGTTAATATCATGTTTGATGTATCGTTTTTACTCAGCATAAAATTTTGTTTAGTTATTGTAATGTATATTGCTGATGCAAATATTGGCTAATGTTTGGAGTTGAATCACTGTATTGAGTGTTTGTTCATTTTTAGTGAATCATATTATGCCAAAAATGAACATTAAATAACCTATATGTGACGAGGAAATCTTTTGTGTCTTTTGTGTCTCTACTTATTTATTCACAAAGATATTAACAAAAAAACGCCCGTTTAATGCCATAAGGACGGGTAGGGTGCGAAAATAAACAGTAGATTTGTTTGTGTTCTACTTTGTTGAACACAAAGACTACATGGACAACCAGTACCGTTTAGATTACCAGTAATAAATAAAATATTTAGACCTACAATAAGTTATATTTGAACAATACACAGGGGTCAAAAATACAGGAATGTACAAAATTAATGGGCTAATGAAAATTTCGTCATTTTATTTTCAACAAATTTACATATTTGAGAAACAAACTCATCATGTACATGAAAAGATCTTTGAAGGGTAAAACTATTTTTATTGCTTCCGTTAATTATTTATTTTTAGTATGATTGTAAAATGGATTTTCTTTTTTCCATAAATTAGACTACTGTTTTCACATTGATGACAGATGTTTGCTTCATTTCTAATTTGCCACAGCCAACAAAGTTTGATCAAAATTAGGTAAAATTATATAAGAAAATAAAAATGTATAAATCAAAATTATAGATTGAAAAGACTTTTTTGTACAAGGAGGTAATGAATATAAAATTATGTTTAGAGATTCTATCACGATTTTGACTTTTTAAGGGCCTTTTGCCCCTACATTTCCCTAGTAAAAGATTGAATGGATTGGGGAAATAGTAAAGTATATTTTGCTGAAGTTTAATGTTTTGATAAGCACCTGTGGTAAGAACTACATACATTAAAAAAAGTCAATTTCTCACTATACATTGAAGAAATAGTTTGATAGGATGGACCAAACTACTTATGTTATATGAACATAGAGCACAGAGAAGTTAAATAATGTCTTTTATGTAATCCAAAATATAAATCAAATGGATTGGTGATAAAGTTTTAGAAGTTTTAAAAACAATTTTTTTTTTTTTACTGTTGAAAATCGAAATGGCAGATCAGGCTACAGCCATTTTACTAGAAAATGACATAGGACTCTATCTAAAGACATCTTAATTAAAATTAGTTGATTAATAGTTTTCAAGTAATAGCCTTTTGAAAAATGTGCTATTCCAATATGACATTAATATAATGACTGTTACAAGAAAAAGTTGAGATCTTAAGCAGCAGTATGAATGAAGTAAGGTGCCATGATAAAGTCAGCTTTGCTGACATACCACCCAGACAGGTCCGTCTAGAGATGTGGCCGTTGAACCTTTATAAAGCATAAATTCACTAAGTTTATTACAAAGTAGCTTACATATCATGTTTTGCAATACCAACCAGAGGAAACTTTTGTCCTTCATGTTAGCTCGTTGCTACGTCCACTCTCCGTCAGGTTTAGCTCGTTCGCTGCTCTCACTTGCCTTTGGGTTCACTTGTTCGCTACGCTTATTGGCCTTCTGGGTCAGCTAGTTTGCTGCTCTCACTCGCCATCAGGGTTTATCTCGTTCGCTACGCCCACCCGACGTAACTCTGTAATGTTTTTTAGTTAGTTTTTATTACCGATCTTCCTTCAATACTTTAAATGAAAACAGCAAAGAACTAATATTTTTGAATTAAATCAAATTTTCCAGTACAAAAATGTTGCTTTTATAAGAATAACATGGTAACATTGAATACGTGTGAAGTGGATCCCTATGAAATTTTCCTAATATTTCTTTCGTAATAATCTTCTCCTGACAATAACAACCAAAACAAAAATTAGTGAAATTAGTCCAAATATTCACTTGTGATGCCGTGACCAACGGAAATGGGGATTCCTTTTTATATATAGATAAAATGTCATCACTGTAGAACAAATACTAACCTAACGCAAAGCTTAAAAAAAAGCTTAAAAAATATCTTTTAAGAATACTTAACCTAGTTAGTAAATGTTTAACTAAATGTTTAACTAACTAATGTAAAGTAACTCAAAAAATAAAAAAGACTAAGAATAACAACATCACAAGGCTTAACGATATTCCTTGAAAGCCATATTAACACCACTTTGATTAAATCAATCAATGTCAGAGTTAGAACGCTTCTGAGCCAGCAAGAACACTTAACCTGATTAATGATACTAGATAGAGAAAACGTGACTGACTTGGTAAATGTCTAGAAGATATTGACAATGGATTGTTTATACATATCTTGATTAACAAAAGTATTGAAACGCCTTGATAATGTGTGTAGGAATCTAGTGTTGGTAATGAAACGCATGCATATGCACCACTAAAATTTTCAAATTTGAATTTTTATTACTTCTTTAAGGGGGCTTCCTATATGTAGGTAGTAAGAAGAAGGTTGTAATGTAAGCATAGGCAAATATCCACATAAAATCACATGTAAAAGCCTATTAAAATATTTTTTTTTTTATATGCCATAAACAAATATTCAAAAGAGTAAGTATATCAGGAAAGTTTTTTTATTTATCATAATTTTTTTTGTCTGTAAATTTTTAATGCGATGTTTGTTGCACTAATGATTTACTTTAAGGTCTGGTTGGACTTTAATCTACTTATACAAAGTGTAAGTGAACACTTCTCAAAATTTCTTGATATTTCCTTTTACGAATTATTATTTGTTTAAGTTTATTATTGTCTTTAGTTTTACATTCCTTCTCTGATCACATGTATTCTTAGTAAAAATATACCTAATGCAACATACCTGTATGTATACTTAGTAAAAGATGTAATGTTCCTCTTTATATAAAATGTATGGTTGGGTATGTTGGTTTGCTGCCAAGGGGGGCGTTGTAAGCAAACGTAGGTTAATTGCAATGGTGGTATTAGAAGACATTTTTTAGAAGTTTTAAAGAAGTTTTATATTTCTCTCATTTCTACATAAACACCATGAGGGTGGGTTTGTATTTTGGCCGCTATAGTCAGTGTATTAATCAGATAGTTGACACATACTGAATTACAAAATGAAGTAAATTCGTCATACCCCATTTATTGAAACTCCATTGTACCCCTTAACATAATAGTTTTCTATTTTTAACGAATTTCACTGTAGGGAATACGTTATTACTGTAATAGTCACAGTAAGACCTAAGCCTGGGACCATGATACTTTTTCGTTTCGAGGTCCCCAGAAGCAAAAAACACCCTGCGTTTAAATTAATATATATGTATACATATGTGTGTGTAAGAGAACACGATAGCTTTCGAACGGAACCTCCGATTTAGATGAAATTTGCTACAGTGGTGTAAGTCATCATCTACTTGAATGAGTTCGCGAACCAGTATGATCGTTTCATAGGAACGGGGTTTTATGGGGTTTAAAAGGGTAAAAAATGGTGTTTTGGCCTTTTTTTACTTGAATTTATAAAATACAAAAATTTTAAATTAAACCATTTAAAAGAGCTTAGTGAAACAAACAATCTAGTAATTAGAATTTTTTTCTTATTTTTAGACATATCTTGATTAAATTTGGTGTGTACATTTATTAGGAAGCTTTTAACTGATATTTGCTTACAAAACCCATATGGCGGGAAACCTACGTACTCATCTTGGATTATATGAGAAAACAGAAAATATACCAAAATCGTACTAATTCCGTAAGGAATTTCTTGTGAACAGCAGAACTCTTTTATTTATGAACCGATTTTGATGATTGAGGTGTCAAACTAAAGGGAATTCTTGTAGACGTCATGGAATGATTTTTGTCACCATCAGTTAAATGTGCTTCGTCCCAATGTATTGCAAAGTTTCAATGTATTTTAAGTATAAATTTATACCGCCACACATCGAGTCGTTGCCAGTCGATACTCGACGCACGCGGCTCCAGTCTGAGCGCGAAGCAGATGGTGTGAAACTTGTATAAAATGCAAATAAAATACAATCACATAATTAAATAAACTAACTGTCACTCCTTAATACTTCTGAATGAAAACTGCATGATAATAAACACTATCCCATTTCGTCAGTAATCGTTGTATTTGAATTTAAAAGTAAACTAATAAGTAACCAAAAAAAAAACTAAATAAATTAAAATGACAGTAGGGAGACAGGTTATTTTATAAAGACAGCTGTTTGTTTTCATAAAATGAATCATATGTCGGATAAAATTACTAAATATTGTCTTGTAGAGGACATTACTTGTAAAAGTAAGTTCGTCCATAGCTTCGTAATATTTTTATTACCGTCGTAATTGCTCTATGTACGGACCAAATATCTAAACATTTCATTTTGATCAAGTATTTTAGTATAATAATAATTGAGTCATATATTTTAATGCTGACATTCTATTTTACAGTATTATTAATTTTAGGAAAATATGAATGATTTGGGCGAAAAAATTCATCCATCAAAGAACAAGATAAAGAGAGAACAATCCAGAAGCGTTTTTGCTGTCACAGCCAGGACCGTCAGTTAATCAAATGAAGATGTCCCTCGTTCTATATTCCTTTTGATTCTTCTCTGCTTTGCTTTCTATTAAATAAGAAAGGTTTCTACATTCAAAGTTGTAAGCAAACTGAAAGTTAGGTTTCCAGCTCTAATATGTAAAAAATAATTATGTAACATAAATATTGGTTCAATTTAACATTAAGAAAAAATATATTGAAAATTCTTCATTCAATTCTTTTGTAAACACAAAACTAGTTTTTTATCTTTCTGTACGAAATCTACCTTTTTTTCTCCCAATAGTACGCAAGAATTACTATTTTTCCTAGGAACTGAAAAATTAACTGTGCCTTTTTTGAGCCCTAGGACTAAAACACACATGTTTGCTAAGTATATTATTATTGTTTCATTACTTTTGAAATGCAGAATTCAAACATTACAAATAGCGTTGTTTGTGAATGACAGAAATGTAAATAGTGTATATTACTCACTTTGTAAACATAGTGATGTATATTTAACCTTACTGTTAAGCTATGCCTAGCAAGGCTTCTTTTTGTATTGTTTTGAAAGATAAATAAAATAAATATAAATATTTGTGGTTTAGGATATTCTTATCACACTCATCGGAAAAACAATAAGTTTAGTAGAGAAATATCGTTATATGAGTATATTATCCAAGAAAACTACTTAATGATATAATATGAAATAAGTATTTTAAATTATTGCATTATCGATCTAAGTAGACTGTAGTATATACAATTTACAATAAAAAAGACACAAATTACTGAATGACTTCGTTAACATTACTTTAAAACTAATATAATTTTAGCTGATTATTCTTTAAAAAAGTCCAATATTTCCACCATTATTTTTACTATTCTGAAGGATGGACAGACCCTGGTTAATTTATCAGGAGATTCGAGGTTTGGCGGGTCGGAAACGCTTCACGCAAAAGTGATTTCAATCTCAGATTTATGGCTTAACTTGACGCGGTCATGCTGCAGGCTAACTACAGTCTTAAAAACCTTCCCCATCTCCCTCGATCTACGTGGTACTATGCTCAGGAGTAAAGATAAAAATGTTTGACGAAATTTTAGTAACACGATTTTCATTTCTTGTGCTAAACCCACTTTCTTCTTTGGGCGTTTAAGGTAATCGGCGTATCCAATTGTTTACGATTTGTAATGAATTACGTGTATCTTATTGTTAGCAAATCACAATCATGACATTTTTATACACGATGTGGTTCATGCGATTACCGTCCTTAAACAAGTGATTTGTCATGGGTCATAGGTTTTCTTGAGAAACAAATTAGTCCATAAGGCGTTCTTGGACACATAATCTGTAACGGCAATATTTCTCCTGCCAAGTGATTGACCATTTTGTTTTATAGCACAATATTTGTCCAATCTTAACATGAGTGCCTACTCATGCTTATCCCATACCTTAATGTTAAATGTTTTATATACACTATTAATGCCTTTTTTATAATTAATTCATAAGTAAAACAGCATATTAAGAAAAACTAATAGGAAGAAAACCATACTATTATTTTATTTTTATTTTATGAGAATACTGTCCAACTGTTCGTCCAAAAATCAATTATTTCTCATGTATAGTAGGAGCATTTAGTAGAAGATTTATCCAAGTTTAAGCGCCTTCGAAACTTACAACTACGTCTCTAAGACTCGTATTATATTCAGAAGCAGGAACAAACTTTGCATTACCTAATCCGTGACATAGTTTACTGATTTTAGATTTAATGCAATCGCTAAACTACAAAAATTGAGGAGTAGAAAAAAAATCTTAAACGCTAAGTGATTAAAAAAAATTGTATTAATAACTTCAATTCGTGTACAAAGCAACAATTTTAAGCAGTTTCTGAAACTGTTAAATTGTTTTTACAAAAGAGGTCAACATTTTTTAGCAACTAAGTAATTTTTTTTTTTTTTAGGACACCTTACACAGCTCTCCTCTGTTTTGTAGCGTAGTTTAATCGCGGCTGATTTTATAAGCGGTTCAGCAGGTACTCCTATGTTTTTTGTCGTCATCTAGCCTTATTATCTCTTCTTTTTAATCATATGATGTTTCTTTGTGTGGCCAAGACTCTCAATATAACTAAAACAAACCATTGAATACTAAAAAAACTTTTATAATTAACACAACAATTAACCATAGTATATTATACTCAAATAAGTCAAATTAAATTGCCAAAACCTTTTTTTTATGTTTTTTTTTAAGTGTTACAAAACATATATAAAATTGGTTATTTCACAAATAACTTATAAAAAAGACAAAAGAAGTATTGTTAAAGTTATGCAGTACATTATAGTTGTAATAATAGGTGTTTAAAATACATATATTTAACCAAAATATTGTTAGACATATAGATTATTAGCAATAATTTCTATACATATAAATATTTAGAAATAAATGAACATTAAAAATAAGTGAATCACAAGATTATTAATAGCAAATTAGTTTAAAGCCCTGGATAAACCCATTGCAAGAAAAGACCTACAAGGAATATTTTATTACTCTGATGAAAACATGTCATAATAAATTAGTTTATACATGATAAAACAATGCTACTATTTTAATAGTAAAAAATTAAAAATGTTTCGTTGTGTGGCGATTGTACCCTACTGAAAAAGGCCTTAAGTTTTATGTACTTTTCAACGTATGCTTACACTTAGGGTTTTCATCACTTTGCTAACTACAAATTTCTCACAAAATCTGAAACGTCAAACAATTAAATAAACTTTTATTATGATGCGGTGCTGCAAAATTTCCTTGTCATACAATTTACAAACAAAAATTACCAAACCATTGCTGGACTTTGGCACAACATGTATAATTCATTTTAATTGATTACAAGGTCCTAAATTTCAATTATAAATCCCAAAAATGACATACAGAGAAACCTTGACAGGTAGGGGCAGAGTTGGCTTTGAGAGCAACATCCGGTTGAAAGAGGAAGTCACAAGGATTTCCGGGTATTGTTTATGTTTTATAGAACTTTTTTTATTGTTTTTACTTCCGTTACTAGCTTCAGAGTTTAAATAAAATACTTTACGGTATAAAAAATTATTCTAACTTAACGTAATTTTATAAAACACTAAAAAGCATTGAAAGAAGTTATTAAAGTATTTAATGATTTCATTAATAAAAAATTATCTATTATTGCATGCAATAAACTGATAACACGGAAATATTAAATATGAAATAAAAGGGTAATCATGATATTTATTTTGATAGTAAGTTTGGTTGAGTACACGTAAAAAATTCAATTAAGGACACGCTTAAAAAAAATTAAAAGTTAAAAATAAAAACATTTTGATATGATTTATTTTTACTTTGATAATATAAATATTTTTCGATTGCCTAGTTATGAACGTTTCAATGAAGAAGATAGTTGTTATTTATCTTTCATGAATTTAGCATGACCTTGCTATACGTTAGCTGAATTTATTCAAAGTAAATACAGGATTTCATGAGGTTTTACTGAGAATTTACAATATTTTAAAATTATTTATTATTTAGGTATATAAATAACGTTCTTACTATGAGTGGAAACAGATATCGGTTGTAATTCTATACCGTTTCATTTGGAGGAAAACTATGTAATGCTAAGTACCTTTCTCATAAATTTGTAGTTATTTGGAAAAAGGTTATAACATATATTTTTTGTATGAAATGCTTTACTTGGGTGTGATAAAATTGGTTTCTGAAGGCATCTTTTCAATGTATAAATATTGGGGTCGCCCACACAAATTATTGATCAAGCAGCTAAAAGCCTCCATTAGGCACTGCTAAACTCTGCTTAGATTAATCATCGTCAGATTGCTAACATCCTTTGCGGGAAAACAATATCTATAGGTTTAATTTCAATAAATAGCAAAAAAATACAGAAAATAACATAATGCAATAAAACGTTTAAAATACATAATCAGAAACACTGGATCAATTTATTAAAGCAAAATTTTAAACGTACTATAGTGAGGCGTAACAATACTATTTTTTCTTTATTTAACATTTATTTGTATAAAGGTATTAAATAATAATTAATAATATTATCTATTAACTGTACTAAAATATTAACTTATTACATTTTATTTTAGTGTACCATAATATTTAAAACATTCTATTTGATCATACCATACTTTATTATATATTCAAATTATATATATATATATATATATATATATATATATATATATATATATATATATATTACCTTAGTATTTATGAATAATCATCTTATTGATCTTACCTTAAAAGAGTTAAACATTGCACCAGTACCAAAATAATTATGATATTTTTTGTCTCTATTATTATAGCTTTATGATTAACAATACAGTACTTGTAATTTTGTATTCTTCGTTATTAATCTTATTTGTATATATTTATATTGAATTAACTCTTAACTTTACAAATTTAAATTAAGTTTTTTTTTTAAAGCTATCTCTTATTAACTCTGTAAGCATGAAATATTTGTACAGCTCATGCGTACACGTGTACTGTAACTGTGAAGTTCAGCTGGATAACAAACGTTTCTCATGCACAGTTGGAGCATTTAGTTGAAGATTTATCTTAGTTTAAAGCCCTTAGAAACTAACAACTGTGTCTCTAAACTTCGTATTTTACTCAGAGGCAGTCACAAGATTTAGGCCTAGCTAATACTTCAAAGAGTTTTCTAATTTCACAATCTTTGTCCTGTAAAACATAGTGTTCTTTATTTCAACGAGAAAGTCGTATAATATTTTATTTCTCCTTATATTTCAATATAAATCTTTTGTTATTTAAAATATTAGAAAGTCTATCCTAACTTCTATAGAAAAGTAAATACGAGTAGCCTATATGTTACTTTTCCATTAAGGGAGTAGTTTAAGGAACAATAAAAAGCTTATTTTGTTTGTTATTATCCCCTATTACGTTGTAATAGGAAATTTTTATTCTTAAAAAAAATTCCACTGCTTTACCAGCTATACGTTTCTTAAAATTGTCATTTAATTTAATTTTCAAACATGTAGAAGTGATTAAAATTATTTTGAAAAGTGTGTTGGGGAAAAATTATAAAACTTAATGAATCCTTTCAATTTGGAAGAGGTTTTATATCTTAAAATACGAATTATAACAATAATAATATAATAATCTATATTTAAAGGGTACCAGCTGCTACCTTTACCAACGTTTCCAGGCTGTTAAACAAGACAAAATAAACAAAATAGTTCATATAAACATGTGTCAAAAATGTTCCGTTAAACCGCTAGCCGTCATTTTCTTTTTTATAATTAATAATTTTTATTTCTTTAACTAGTAGTTGTATTGAGTTTATCCTTGGCATGTATCTCTATCACACCAAAACTTATTTTCAGAAACAATTTTTTACGGTGTGCATTTTTTTTAATTCTATGTCATTGTCCAAGTCCATGTCAAATTTAATAATAATAATAATGATGATAACTCTTTATTCATCTAATTACATGTTATAAAATTACACAAGCAAATATAAATGTCACAATACACAGGCAAAGTACATACATGACGGCAAAACATATATTCATATGCTTTTTATACAAAATATAAACAAAACTAGGGGCTTATAGGGGCAAAAGCCCCTAGTAATAAAATAAAAAACATAGAACATTGTGGATTACCAATACTTTACAAAAAAATATTACAGAAGATCTTATTTTTATCACTAATATGAAATATTTTTTTGAAAATTTTATAAACTTTTAGTAATAATGTTGATAATTGATGAATAATTGGGTTACCCCCAAGGCTAATCCCGATAGGTGGCAACTCATTTGATTATCTTTTTTAACAGAAAAGAAAAGAAGTACCAAGTTGCTATTCAAAAGAGTGTATTAATAGACAAAATTTAATATATTTTAAATGATGCATTTGCTTAACAGTATGGCCTGCGATTGCATGAGACAGTTAAATACAATAAACAATCAATTAGATTAGAACATTAAGGTTAATTAAGAGTAAAAAGTCTGAAAAGCAAGTAAGAACTAACCACTTAAAAATGAAAAAAAAACGTAAAAATCCAAACCTTATCCAGTCAAAAAATAAATTTTAAATTCGTGGCTTTAACAAATCTTTTATATTTGCAACTTTTTTTATCAATTTTCAACGTTTGTTGGAATATTTTATATTACAATTTAATGGTGTAATGAATTTAAATGTTCTATTATAATCTAGGTGCATTGAATGTGCAAAAATATTGGTAATGGGTTAGATTTGTCTTAGGCAGAGCAATAGTGTGATTAAAACGTAGATTGTATGGTTTTGAAACATTTGTATAATAAGCAACACTTCTGGTGAAAAAGCTTTAACACTTTATTAACATACGAATTTGTAAATGGAAGAATATTTAACTGTTTTAAAAGAGGCAGTGGGTGTTCAGTTCTAGATTTTTTTACCATTTTCCTTATTGTGCATTTTTGTGATATTAAAATTGGATTTATTTTAGAAAGGTATGTTCCCTTCTTACATGTCATTGCATAACTACTACATTGCATAGATCCTACTAGAGTATGATACATATTAATCAAAAGTTTTCTTGGACATATTTCTCTCAAAAAGTAAAATTTCCTAATCATGTTAATTCTCCTTTTAATTTTTTTCTGGTTTTTGCAGGAAATATTTGAATCAATCACAAGCTCTAGATAGTTCATATTTTTACATTTTTATTTCAAAGCAATTAGTGCAGTTGGTACAACCCAAACAGTCAAATACATAACATATCCCTTTAGTATTAAAATATAGTTCTTTTTAAATATTAAATAATATATATTTTGTCAATTCACTTAATGTTATGTTTACTAAACCAAAACTCTAAACATTCTAAATCTGACTTAATAAAAAAATACTAGACACCCTGCATAATATACATTGCAAAAATATGGTCTCAAAGAACGAGGAAAATATTAATTTTTTTTCAGGACGATAGAGATCACAAACATTGAGAGAGGTATGATTTTTTATTTAAAATAACATCTGGAGTGGAACTACGGCCTTTATTTCAGTTTTCCTTATTTTGAGCGATGAAACCGTTGAAATGGAAGAGCTGTGTCAAAGCTTATGTAAAAATTCCGTCAGTTTTAAATGATTTGTGTATTTAAAACCTTTTGAACCATCGCGTGTTTATTAAGAGTATTTTTTAACGATTTTTCTCTTATTAAATTAAATTTTTAGTAATAAAAAACATTTAATAAATCACCTCTTTATTACTTTGCCTTTCCATACACGCTTTTAACTTACAATTTAGTAAATCACGTAAGTTACAATTGTTGAAACCCAATGATACTTTTTTTTATTTAATGGAAACTTATATTACTTGAATTTGAAAATAGTTATGGCCAAATATTGCATTGTTATTTTTTTTTTTTTTTAATTAACTGCCACATAAATTTAATATCAGAATATCAAATTATTAAAAAAAAAAAATACTATAATATAATTTTATTTGCACACAAAGCTTTCTCTCAAAAAACCTCATTATCCCATTAATCATCTGTTGTATAGGTTAGTCGTACGTTTGAAGGCTGCAGGACAGACCTGTCCAGTTGATGAGCAAGTTTTATGCTGGGTTGTGTATTTCAACACAGAATACCAATGAAGTAATGACGTAACCTTCTGGTGTCACGGCAGTAAATAACCATATTTAATCAATCGAGCAGAGTGACTTCTGTGACATCACAGTTGCTTTTGTTGATTACTTCATTATTTTTATTTATGAAGGTAGCTGGTTTGAACCTGACAAAAGTTAGAAGATGGTTTGAATTTGAACCTAGTTATATTTTATCACTGTGCTGTTAATTAATAATCCTGCCAAATGAATCAGCTGTTATCTGTCAATAGCAAAGCTACAGGTCATCTGATCCGTCACACTCATATATCAGTCATATACTTCAGACTTTGCATATAACTTGATTCTGTGATAAAAATAATATAAACACAGGTCTCTATGCCAGGAAAAATCCTATTGTTTTATAATCTTTATTATATTCAAATACCTCAAAATTGTTTTTTCTCAAGCAAAAATCACAATAATAAAAAAAGGAGACCGATGAAAAACCCACATGCATAGGCCTACTACATTTTTTATTTAAAAATTTTGACATTTCAATTATTCCACCTACATATCAGCTGTTTTATGGAGTATATATTTTTAACTACTTAATGTAAATAAGTAATGAATACTTTTTATAATCTATCATAAAATTGAAAAAAATAGAAATATTTTTCTACCTTTTCACAACCTTATTTACTTTATTTTTCAAGATTATATTTCCAATTCCAGTTCATTTCTTCGTTTATGGTCTCCTCTACACAAACCACAAAATAATTAAATAAAGCAATAAGCAGAAATAAAATATTTCTATTCACCTCAAATTTTGGAGTGAATAGAAACACATGGCTAAATGAACACTGAATAAATAAATGTTGTTTTCCCCCTATCAACAGGGTCAATAGAAACATTACATTCGTGCCTATCATTCATATTCCTGTAAAACGCCTTACTTTGGCAAACAAATAAAAAAGTTCAATATCTAATACCAGTTCATACTTAAATGAAGTTTCACAGAGAATATTCTGGAAAAAAATATTGACAAACTAATAATTATAAAACATTTAAAAAGAGTGATATGAACATGTTTTTGGTGCTTAATCTCGATTTCCGATCTTGTTACATCGCGATTACGCAAAGAAAAAAAAAAACACTCTCCGTTCTAGTGAAGAAAACTACTATTGTGTGTATTACTTTTTATAAGTTGTATTTTACGTTCTATAAACCAATGGAACAATAATAACTATTTTTATTAAAAAATAATAAGTTTGATAGTTAAATGTTGTACAAATGTTGAATAAATGTTTTAAACACATTTAATCTCTATTTTTTAATATTTTCATCAAGTAAAAAAATAACGTTTAGCTTTTATATTTAATAAAAAAGTTGTTAGTGTTAGCATGAAATATTTTACATACATTTTCCACTGATGATAAAGTGGATTAGTTTTAGGATTTTGCACATCTGACAGGACATCCTGGAGAAAGGGATTGTGAGGTATTTCTAGTTGGATTATTTCATATCACCTCTTGACGGTAGCCGAGATGGAAAAGCCAAAGAATGCTTTTGAAAATGAATGTTTGTTCTGGTATTCCACTTGCAATTGTGAAAACAAATTCCACTCCGGTAACTTTTATTGATTAAAGGAAAATGATCCTCAATATTTTTCCAAATGATTGTAATTTACATAAACAATTTTATTGAAATTTTTATAACCCAAGTAGTGTTTTGACTCATAATAAAATTAAATTAAAAAATATATTGATATTATTATTATTATTATTATTATTATTATTATTATTATTATTATTATTATTATTATTATTATTATTGTGATGGTCACAAACTGGACGTGGTCAAGTTCACCGAAGTCATCTCTCGGGGAGCGCAGGGGAATCCTGGTGAGGCTGGGGTCGATTCACTAGTAACATCGACGATGGAACTGATCGTCTCGGCCTGCGACCAGTCTATGCCGCGAAGGAAACCCCGACGCGACAAACAACCCGTTTACTGGTGGACTGAAGAGATTGCGGAACTCAGAAGAACATGTTTAAGAACTAGACGAGCCGCCACAAGAGCGAGAATTCCCGCAGACAGAGTCCGTAAGTCGGAGGCCTATAAAGCTGCGAGAAAATCTCTCCGCCAGGCGATCAACAGGAGTAAGGCGAATAGCTGGAGGAGACTTCGTGACGACGTCGACTCCGACCCGTGGGGCCTGGGTTACAAACTTGTAACACAGAAACTTGGCGCCCGCTCTCCACCTTTTATCATGGAGGGCGCCACCATGGGGAGGATCGTCGCTGCGTTGTTTCCTGAACATCCACAGCGACCGCCGGTTGACTTCGGACGGGTAGAGGACGTTCCACTCTTCACCTTCGAGGAGCTGGAAACCTCCGTTCTCTCCCTGAAGAGCAACAAGGCTCCTGGTCCGGACGGGATTCCCAGTGAGGCTTTAAAGAAAGTATTTTCAATCAACACTGACTTGTTGTTGAGAATGTACAATGCCTGTTTAGTAGAAGGGGTGTTTCCGGCTTCCTGGAAAACAGCCAGGCTTGTACTGATCAGCAAGGGCAAAGGTGATCCCGAGCTGCCGTCGTCCCACAGGCCTCTCTGCATGTTGGACACGGCTGGGAAGCTGTTCGAGAAGCTGATCCGTTCCCGCCTGACTTCTGCCGTGGAAGCTGCCGGGGACTTATGTCCCCGTCAGTACGGCTTCAGAAAGGGACGGTCAACGATCGACGCTGTCACCGAAGTTCAGAGAGCTGTGGAGAAAGCCAAGAGCCACAACCATTTCTCCCGCCGAGTAGTGCTTCTTGTTACGCTTGATGTCAAGAATGCCTTCAACTCGGCGAGGTGGGTCGATATGTTGGATGCGCTTCGCAACACCTTCCGTATTCCTGCATATCTGTTGCGGCTCATCGAGGATTATCTACGCTCTCGAAGCCTGATCTATGACACGAGGGACGGAACGCGGACGATGGAAGTCACTTCTGGTGCCGCACAAGGTTCAATACTCGGCCCGGATCTCTGGAACGTTGCCTATGACAGCCTCCTGAGGTCCGAGATGCCTGAGGAAACCACTTTGGTTGGGTACGCCGATGACGTCGCAGCTCTCATTGCTGCACGCAACGTTGAGCAGGCCCAACTAAAGTTGAACCGAGTTATGCGTTTGGTCAACAACTGGATGTCCGATCACGGTCTCTCGCTTGCTCTCAGTAAGACGGAGATCGTGATTCTCACGAAGAAGAGGATCGACACCGTCGTCCCGTTTCGAGTGGGAAGGGAGGTGGTCACATCAACTCGTGCCGCCAAATACCTCGGGGTTATGGTGGACACCAAGTTAAGCTGGAGGGATCAGATCTTCCGTACGGCGGACAAGGCCGCTAAGGTAGTCACTCACCTTAGTAGGCTGATGGCCAATGTCGGGGGTCCCCGATCCAGCAGAAGACGTCTGTTGATGTCCGCGGTCCAGTCCGTGCTCCTTTACGGGGCAGAGGTGTGGGCAGGCGCTCTAGATAAGGAGTGCTACAGGTTGCGACTCGCCCGGGTTCAGCGTCAAGCTGCGCTCCGGGTGTGTTCCGCCTACCGGACAGTGTCCGAGCCTGCCGTCCTGGTGGTCGCCGGAGTCATCCCTGTCAAGCTCTTGCCAGGGGAGAGGAAAGCGATTTATCAGAGACGTGGCGAGATCGGCATGGACACGGCAAGAACAGAAGAGCGCTCCCAAACCTTCCAGCAGTGGCAACACAGCTGGGAGCACGACACCCGAGGACGATGGACTGCGCGACTTATCAAGCAGGTCCAACCATGGGTGGAACGGCGGCATGGGGAGGTGGACTACTACCTGACCCAATTTTTGACAGGTCACGGCTATTTTCGGTCGTACCTGAACCGGATGGGAAAGACCGGTTCACCGGACTGCTTTTATTGCTCGGGTGTTCCCGACGATGCGGAACACACATTCTTCCGCTGTCCCCGTTGGGAAGGGCCCCACCTGGAGGCCACACAAATATTTGGTGCATTTTCGGTGGACTCGGTCTGCCAAAAGATTTTGGAGGACGAGGGCAACTGGGATTGTTTGTCACAGTTCGTCCGGGGCATCCTCCTGGAAAAGAAAACCGATCTGGACCGCGAAGTGGCCCAGATCCCTTGATCGAGCGGCTGGATAAGGAGCGAGCCCCATTTGCGTAAGCCAAATTTAGGCCTAGCCTGACGTAATGTGATAAACAATTCCAGGTTAGATTCCTAAAGAGTAGAGGAGGTTTTTTAGTGGGTAAACCCGTTTTTTAGGGGAGCCCCACACTACAGGCTGGCCAACTGTGTGCGTAATGCATTTTTCCGCTTTTCCCCCCAAAAAAAAAAAAAAAAAATTATTGTGATGTTCTATAATATATACGGTGATTTTAAATAGCAATAACATTTTAAATCAAATAGTGATGCAAATTTACTTAATGAGAAAAATCGCATAAAATATTATTAATACTTTAGGAGTTATTTACAGTCTCATTTTGTTAATGCTAATATTTGAGGTGTGTTACTTCTTTAGGTTCACTATTTACTTAAAATAACCCTAAAGTGGTAGAGAGAAGTTGAAATTGGAAGCTAAATAGTCATAGCTTTGCAGGGGTAGGGGGTGAGAGGTATACTTCAAATTTTTCCATCTATTTTGTTCGCTGTGCCAAAACAAACTTTTTGCTAATAATAATTACTGTTGATCATTAGTTTACTGTTTAAAATATAGGAAAACAAAAGAAACGTCTCTAAAAGAAGAATGTTGGTTAAATGTTACAGAGATTTTAATTAAGAATCTAAAAAAGTCTTAATCATCTTTGATTTTTGAGATGTTTACATTTAAGTTTTAAGTTAAATGCACTAATACGAATACAGAGTGTCTCGCTGTTTTCCCAAAAACCATTTATGATACTACATGTTACGATTCCTCTTATGTATATACCTTAATAATAGTTATAATACATGAATATACCTAAAAATAATGTAAATGAAGTTTATTTTAGTTTAGAAGATATCTCACACTAGCCATTTGATACAATTTAAAACATAATATAGGGTGGGGCGAAAACAATGGTCACATTTTAAATGACTATAACTTCAGTGTTTTCCACAGAACTTTTATTTATTTAGATTTTTGTTTGAAAAAAAAATATAATTAATGTACTTTTTGTATACAATATTAAGTAATAAGTTGTAGAACGTCACCTAGGGAACCTTCACGGCGCCAGTGTCACGTCTAGTACTATGGAGCACTGATGTTTTTACACTTTTTAAACTTTATTTCGAGGTTTTCTGGTTTGACTGCTGAGTGTGGAAGCCAGCACATTTTACTACTCATCATCGACCCTGTGGTCCGAAATGCAGTTACCCATTTCATTATTGATCTTCAGTCAGGGATTTGTCCATCTCTTCAAACATTAATGTGCTGCCGAATAGCTACCCTGCTGAAAAATATTGGTTATAAAAAACTGCTCCATAGTGAAAACATAATGATAAACTGTCCACCGGGATCCATCAGCCAACTGACTAAAATGGTCGAGGTAAAGAAGGTCGGTGAATGTCGCCCCTCCCTCTCCATCACTACTACCACGCAAGTAAAAACTGACCAACATTTTTGCGCCATCCTGTACTTGGGTTGCCCCCATGTGGTTGGTGAACTTTCATAATTCTTTAATGGCGATAATCTCTGTCTGTTTTTATGTGTGGAGAGAAATATTTCCATTCAATGCAAGCTCATTCAACCCGCTCATTTGTCTAAACCACGAGATTATTCGCCCCGCTTATACCCTTTCGAATATATTTTTTTAAACGTCTAAGATATCTGCAATCTTATATTAACTAACTGAATCACATGTCTAGTTTCTTTCATGGATTTTTTTATTTACACACTTACAAGCTGGTTTTGTCATTACTAAAAATATATTTAGATTTTTATATTGAATTAAATCTAAACAAATTTCATAATTATTAGTACTTATTATTTTATTTATACAAACAATTAAAAACACACGTATAAAGTATACTATCAAACTGAAAAGTTTTATGTAATAGAGTAATTTAGTAACCAGCTACAACCCAAAACCACATGTTTATACTAGAGCACGTGGTTTTAATTGACATTTGTGTAAGGTAACTCACGCAAAAGCGTTGTTTGTTAGACATACGCCCCTTAAAAATATAGAAGAAATATAAAATATTTGCTCTTTGAGTTGTCTACAATGATTAATATTTTAGATATAGAGGAAATGGTGCTTAATCCAAGCCTGGCTAAATACTGGCGGAATACCTATGCACTTCGCATGGGCGAGCGGGGGTCTATAATACAAGTCCACGTGGAACCCGGTCCCCAGTCACTCCCTCATTGTGGGTTGGTAAGTAGATGTAACGCTTGAGACTTTTTAAACCATAAAGCGAATTAGAAAATACTTTTATAAACTTTTAAGATCAATCGCCCCCCTCCCCCCACCCGACGATTCTTCCTGCGAATGGTAGGAATATTTAAGGGGGGAGGGGAGGAGCGTTACCCCATTTTTAAGATTTATGTTTTCATGTTTTGTATGGAATTTCTTAAATGCTTTCGTTTTTTAATCACTTTTATTATTTTGTTTTTGTTTTCCTACTTTGAACGTTTATTTTCGAATAGTAGATAATATGGAAGAAGCTGTGTCTTTTAAGAAAAATAATTGAAACAAACCACACTTCTTAAACACACAAAATTATAGCAAAGCTTTGGCTTGTTAGCCCTGAGACCAAGTTTGAACTTGAGTCTTATGAATTCGAGGCAACCTCTAAGAGGTATGGAGGCGGATCCCCCATTAAGCCGTAGGCGACTATTATTCTTATCCTAGAACTCAGTTATTTTCAAAATTCAAAGGAACTCGTTAGAACTTTGTTTGAAGTTAATGTTCATAGTTCCATACACAAATACTTAACTCATGTTAAAATGTGGCCTATAAATAATATTCGGAGTAATAATCTGTAGACTAATGGTAATTATCAGTATTAGTAAACTGTAGAAAACTGGTTTGAAACTCTAGGTTACTATCTAAAATAAACCCATTAGGTTTAATGTAGTTACATCAGACATAGACTTTTTTGTTTTATTTTATTATATGAAACAGACCATTACATTATTAATAATATTTACGCACTTCATAATTTGTCCAAAATAAATTAAAATCTCTGGTAGCTTACAATAATTTGTATGATACATCCAATTTCCATTAATTTTAAATTTTTGTAACCAGTTCTTCATCCGAATCCACAGTTACCAATCAAAGCCAAAAATGTATACACAGGCATGTCCTAACTCAATGGTGTTAATCATTATGCGTTATCTTTTGTCTATATAGTAATTATTTTAACTTTGATAAAAGGATATAATATAATTTAAAAATATATATGTTCATGTACGTTGCAGAATGTTATTTTAACCCTACGATGTGGCGCCCAACTGCACAGTTAACATGCGGGAAACCAGATAAGGTTCGGAATCCAATATGATCAATCAGTTGTCAGTGAGGAAGAAGGAGATCCTACAGTCGGTTCTATTTCATGGAATGGTAGAGTTTGCTTGTATGAAACGTTTTACGCTGCTTCTTGATTCCTCATTTAATAAAACGATATAATTTTTTGTAAAATTAATGAAAAGGTATAAAACTTTTTAATCAACCATGCATAGCTTGAAAATAAAACAGTAATATGAAACAATATGTTTTCTCTGTAATATATTTGTAAAATGTGATATTTATGATTCAGGGTTTATAACTCCAGATTTTTTAAAATCTAATATTACAAGCTACTAACCTTGTTTATCAGACAGTCTTCAAGACCAATCGCTTACTGGTGACCCGGGCTTCGTCCCCCTAAAGTCTCCACTGTCGTCAAAGGACTGAATGTCGTCCTGACTTCGTGACAGCGCTATTAAACTGTTGAAGAGTACATAATTTGCATGTTAATTAAATTAATGTTAAGGCAACAATCAAATAAGGACTTCCATACTATAAAGCCCTGAACAATTAACATGCAAATCATTTGAAAAAATTGCATTTTTTACGTTATTACTACAAAACCACAAGAAATACAATAATAGTGTAAATTACAAAGCTGATCGCTTCAACAAGAGCTTTAAGATTATATAAAATATGACATATGTTTACATTTAGAATTTTTGAGTTTTGTTTAAGTTAAAATTTTCAAAATTATTAAATTTTGGAAATTTTAGTTCATTAATGAATTGTGACATACCATTGCAAAACTTAGCTCATTTCAAATAAGTATATTGAATCATGTGTAATTTTTTACAAATAATACAAGAAATAGAGAGTAGTCCGTAAATGTTGATTTTTCTTACAAAAATGGCCGCCATTTTGAAACTGTAAAAGATAAATTCATTCTATTTTCACCAAAATGTTCCTTTTACCAATACGTTTGAATTTATGTCAAAAAATTTGCATGCTTATACAAGAAAATTTGTAGATTCCAACCCGTGACCTCCAGTTTTGAAACACCCTGTATACTGGAATTGATGAAAATATTTTTATTTAAAAGCCCATATGTGATTTTGGGGTACAAAACTTTATTTCATGATTTTAACTCAAACCGTTCTCCTTCTATAAATAGTGCACGGCTGGTCTGAATCACCCTATATAATAGTCGATAAAAAAATTGATACAGATCTTAGTTTATAGAGTAAGATGCTTAATATTCAGCCAAATTTAAACTGTTACTATCTTTAAAATTTGCAATGAAAAAGTTTTATGAAAATTAACTTAGTTTTGATAAAGGTCAAAGCAAATTATGAACTCAATAAGCCAATCTGTTTCAGGAATAAAGAATAATAAATTTAAAGGAACAAAAGTCATTCGTCTCCACGGCATACACAATTTTACATGAAATAATATTGTAATATAAATAGGACTATGAGAATTGTCAAAATAAGTTTGTTGGTGGAGTACCTATTTTAATTTCTTTGAACATTTCTATTACTTTAATATGTGCAATAACCTCTTGCTGTATTATAACTTTTTTCCCCGAACACCCTGTACATTTTTAATTTTTTAGGTTGTATTACTAGGATAAAATATTGTAAACATTCATTGGAGGAAGACCTATTACTATATCTATAACATCATCCTACCACTATAACTTCTCTACTGTAAGCTATTTGATGGACTCGTGATGGATATACTGAAACCATATTTACACAGGCTAGTTCATCCTTTTCAAAAAAGCTTTGTCTCTTAACTGCACTGTCTCTTAAAGCACTGTCTCGAAACTGCTTCTCTTTAAAAAATTTCTTCTTGAAGTTTTTAGAAAAAACAAATAGGTGGTTACGATTTATATCGATATTGCAAAGCTTTTGATAAGGTACATCATGGTAGGTGTACTAATGTCTAAATTGGAAGGGTGTGTGGTTGTAAATCAATTGCTCTCTTGGATTGCAGATTATATTTCTGACCGCAAACTACTGGTAATGTTTGGTTGAAAAAAAATATCGCCAATTTGTGCAGTCCTCAGGTGTACCCCAAAGCTCAATCGTGGACCAATATATCTGCATCAATATGATTGTGAGAGAATCTGGATAGAATTTCGTTTAGTTTGCCGATGATTTGAAGATTTTATCAGAGATATCTGTTTTAGACGACTGCAAGGTTTTACAAGTAAACCTCTAGAGAATAAAGCAGTAGAGTGAGGATAATAGGATGTTCATAAATTCTAGGAAATGCTGTTTAGTAACAACAAATCACATATTTTTTTCTATACAGCATCTTTGACAAGGAATCCCAGAGTCAAGAAGATCAAGGATCAAGGTGCTCCCTTTTGCCTTGATATGTCATTCAATGGTCATATTGATAGTAAATGCAATAACTTCAATCTAATTTTTCAATTTTTGATAAGAGTAATACGAAGCATCAATAGTCCTTCAGGTCTAAGAACACTCTATTGCTCCATTGTGAGGCAGATCTTGGAAGATGCGAGCACAATCCGGTCTCGTTTCATTGTTGGTGCCAAGGACCAGTAGGAGGCTCTGCAGTACCGTTTCATGCGCCTGGTTGGGGTCAGAAACGGTTACAACTACACTGAAGTTCCTATAGACGGTTTCTCAGCCGACCTCAACCTGCTAGTCCTCGTTTTAAGAAGACGCGTTGTTGACTTTATTATTCTATTCAAAATCGTTAATGGCTTAATTTTCTGTCCATAATTTATTGCATTGTCTTTAAAATTTAAACAAGTAGCATAAGGTTCCAAGATATTATGCAACAGCAAACACCACAGAACTACAACAGTACTTTAGTCAGATTTTATTTTGATTTAGAAATGCATGGCATTTGATTGCGACCTCTTCTGTGACCTTCTTGAGTCTAATTCATATAAGCTTTGTTGCTGCTCCTCTCCTGAACATTGCATAAACTTTGCAACTATTTATTATCCTCATGAGCACATGTAATGCATTGTTAACACTTTCTTGTATGTTTTCAACTTTTTATTTGTTTTCTATTAATTTCAATCCATCAATTTGTAAGTATGAGCACATACTAAAAGTGTGTCATATAACTTTAGTATCTTTAGTAACTTTAGTGTGATTAGTTTTTGTAGCTATATTTGGTAAATACTGAATGGAATCATTAATTCCTATGTACAGCATTTTTTGCATTTTTTATGAATCTTTCTTTGAGTTGTTGCTGAGAAGTAACAGGTTACCTCTGCATGTTACTATCGTATTTATATATGTTTATATTTATAATACTTTTATTATTCAATTCAAACTACACAAACTTTATATGTTGTAAATTTATATAAACATATCTTGATACCTTTGAACGTTAGCATGATTCGTTTGCATTTGTGTGTTACATAATCCTTTTATTAATATGATTTTAATCATGGCTTATTCACCATACACATTTTAATCCAAAAATTGAATTAAATGAAAAATATTTAATTATATTTGAAAAAAATATCTCAACAATCTATTAATTTTAAAATTATCGTACTTATCACACCAAATCTTAACCAATCATTTTGTAAAAAGACTAAAAGTAGTAATAATTGCAATGTTTAAAAATATTTAATGGAAAATCATTAATAATTCTGTGCAATTATTCTCATTCCGAAGTCGATTTTCCTTAGTTTTAAATAAAACAAACAAACGCGATTTTATTTCGTGCACTATTGTATGATGGATCTACTCGTAATGGCCTAGATGTTTGAGCAAACTGCTCCTGAGACTGCACAATTCGGCTCTTTTGATCACAAATGTATGCACCACGCTTTGATCACAAGCTAATCTGCCTACGTGCATTACCAGGTGTTCTACCTTGTGCAACATTGTCACTCGACATTCAAATTATTCCGTCTATCATGAAATTTACACCCTAATGTTACTAAAATTGTAATCAATTTATATTATAAACAGTTTATCCACCAAATTAACAGTGTCTTATCTTGAAAACTGAACTACCAGATGAAATTAATGTAAGTAAAAGGTAAACTTTAAACTTTCATATATTTTTTCTAATCTGTTTCCAAATTCGTCTACAAGCATTCCCTTAATTATAGTTATTTACTCTTTTAAAGATAGTTTGAAAGATACCTTTTTATGTAACATGATTTGAGTAACTAGGAATAATTAAAAACAAAAAAATGTTAAAAAACAAAACTTTTAGAGTTTTTTTTGTCATGGTAAATTTTAATGTTACACTAGTCAATGAACATAAATCATTAATTTTCGTTACACTGCTTTGTTCAAAAAAGCAATTTTTATACAGGTGTATTGGGATGAAGTGGTCATTTCCTGCCCAATTTAAATTAAGATTCAGCTGGTATCAAGTGCATCAGCTGGTATCAAGTGCATCAGCTGGTGTCAAGTGCATCAGCTGGTGTCAAGTGCATCAGCTGGTGTCAAGTGCATCAGCTGGTGTCAAGTGCATCAGCTGGTGTCAAGTGCATCAGCTGGTATCAAGTGCATCAGCTGGTGTCAAGTGCATCAGCTGGTGTCAAGTGCATCAGCTGGTATCAAGTGCATCAGCTGGTGTCAAGTGCATCAGCTGGTGTCAAGTGCATCAGCTGGTGTCAAGTGCATCAGCTGGTGTCAAGTGCATCAGCTGGTGTAAAGTGCATCAGCTGGTGTCAAGTGAATCAGCCGTTTGGTTTAATGATATAGTAAAACTGCCAAAGAAGCAGAAAATCAAGCTTTCGTTATCAATATTAGCAGCAATGGACTGTAGTTGTTAGTAAGGTATACAAAAATAAAATCCTTGTTTTTACGCATTTAGTTGAACATTATGTGTATTTTTTCATAATCATCTTACAACCTTGGTTAGTGCTTTGGTCCAAAAAATGGCTTCCAACGAAGAACTACACCTTCAAACTTAGTATTAAAATATACTGTTATGTTGTGAATTATTATGTCATTACGAGAAAATATATTTTACATATAAACACATTTATTGTAGTTAAAAAAATGTATTACGTTTTTCGGGACAATTTAAATAAAAACAATCTTTAACGCTAAGAACGTATGTTTTCTGAAAGAAAGTTAATATCTCACTCACGTCAGCCATCGGCTTTCTGCTCAACTGTAAATCAATTCTGAGACCCTCGTCAATTCTTCAAACCGTTGTGCCTTGGTAGCAATTTTTATGATGAAATCAAATTTATGAGAGAAATCGAATCAGTCGTGATTGTTGTATAATTTTTTTTAAAAATGTATATTAAGTTTACTTTTTTACATTTTAGAATTGATTTCATGACTTATACATAGTAAATTATGTCAAATATACGTTAGCATAGTAAAAAAAAACTTTAAAATACAATTGTTTTTAAGTAATATATAAATTATAGACAAACAATTTAGTTTCACCCAGAAATAAAAAGTTTGTAAAATTTTAAAGCTTATTTGTCATGTAAGTCCGAATTAAGGTCAATGTATATGTTTTGTCATTGAAATGCAAGGAATTATTATTAATTAATTAATTAATTCTTCTCCAATTACTGTTCTTTTCGATGAACTAAAATTTCCACCTATTGCTCGGAGTATGTTTTTATCCCGAGTAAGAACATATGAGGTGGAGAATTTTGTTAAGGAATTAAAAGATGACTATGTTGCGAGCATCGATGAGTTTCCAGGTTTAGTCATGAAAAAATTTTAGTTTTTTTGCCACAATCATCACTTTTACTCATATTTGTAACATAAACACTACAAAATTTGTTTAGGATTTCAAAAAAAGTAAAGTTGTGCCTATTTTAAAAGAGGTGATGAAAAAACAGTTATATTCCAATTTCGATTCTCCCCGTATTTTCAAAAGTATTAAATTCAGTAATTTGTCATGAATTAGCAGCATTTCTGCAAAGTAATAACATTTTATCTCCCAATCTAGGTGGTTTCCAAAAAGGTGAATCAAGCTCCAGCGCTTTTTTTCAATTTCATTAACACCATTATCGGTTAACTTGATAGTAGGTTGTTTTCAATCGGTGTTTTCTGCTAATTAAATAAAGCTTTAAACACTGTAAATCATCAAATAATCCTTAGGAAATTTGTAAACTACAGGATTCGTGGGCAAGATAATTCTTGCTAAAAGAGATTCTTTGTTAAAATCGCATGTGTCCCATAGAGAGCAATTTGTGCAAATCAACAACAACCAATTTTCAGTTCTGTCTCGTCCTGACTCAGTAACTTGTGGTGTACCTAAAGGATCCATTTTAGTTTCCCGTTTTTACTTTACATCAACGGTTTATCCAGTTGTTTGAAAAACCCAAATATACAAGAAGCAATACGAACAATCTTATTTATCAGTCACGAGCATCAATCATTTAGCAATGCAATGTTATGGTTTAGTAAATATAGTTTTAAATATTAATAAATATTTTCAATATTAATAAAACTAATTATTTTGTATTTAAATTTTCAGTAAATGTTATAATCACGTAAAAAATATTTTATCAACATTAAAGATGAGCTGTCACTGAAGTGGATTCACAAAAAGTTATAGGTCTGTACGTTGATGGAAGTCTGATTTGGAATAGAAGTTTTGACATGTCTACAAAAGAGTTCGGCCTATGTGCCTATCGCCCTATATTCTCTCAGCCGTCTCACAAAATATTGTAGCCTGGAAGTTTTAAGTGCAGAGTACTACATACATGTTGAATCTGTCTTGAGATATGGGACAATTTTTCTCAAGTATAACAAATTCTAAAACTGTATTTATGATACAAAAGTGGTGCCATCGACAACGGGAGGATTAAGAAAAACTGATTCATGTAGACCATTGTTTGAAACTCTAGACATATTAAAATTTGCATGACTAGTGCGTTACGAGGCATGTATTTTGTCTAGAAAATTGGCCAGCTTTTTTAAAAAAGGACAGTTACACGACTACCCAACAAGATCAAGAAATATTTTAAGTATGGTAGGTCATAATAGTAGTAGCTATGAGAAAGGCCCTTGCCATCTTCGCTTATCTTTCAACAATTTGGAAGTTGTAATCAAAGGGTAAAATAGCTTGGACTATTTTAAAGCCAAGGTGAAAACCCAATTTTTTTATAAATTTCCCTTGCCCTACAACATAAAGTAAGTAATTTGATGTATTTTTCCATGTATGTATAGATTTTTGAATACAATTTATTTAGTATAAGTCACTCATAAAGGTCAATATTATTTTGCCTTTCTAAATGTTGTCTTTATTTTATTGTTTTTAATTTGCCTCTAGCAACAAATTTAACTATGTAATTATGCTGTATTATGACGTGTTAAAAATGTAAACTATAATAAACTAATAAACGAGTTTGAGTTTGAGTTTGAATAATGTTTATCTCTTTGCGAATTTGTAAAACAAACAGTAGCGAATTGAAAACATTATTATTCCTGTTCAAGTGGACGTCAGAATCAAATTCCGGAGTGGCAGCAATCCCCGTCATTTATATTCATGAAAATCGCTGTACTGTATGCATTAAATATTGAAATAATACAATAATATAACCGAATGATTCATAAATCCTTAAAATTTATTTCGAGCCTCACATATTCTTATATTTATTGAAAAATACTAATGCATTTATTCTTTTTTTGTAATTTCTTTAACAACTCATGATATTCCTAGATATAGTAAAATCATAAACTGAGGCATTAATATCAGATTGATTAATTTTTTATTTGTATAAAAAATAAAACTGATGAATAATTTTACAGTTTTACGGATAGAAAAAGTCACTTACAGCGAGAGGTCCAGAAAACCCTTACACCCCATCTTAAAATATACAGCATTAGCTTTTCACAATATTGATTAGGAACAAAGAATAAATTGTAAAGTTTTCTTAAAATTACATGCAAAATCCAAAAATAACAAAAATTTTGCATTTGCTTTTAAAACAATTAATTCCGGACTGGAAATGTTTCTTCTGCTAAGCTATACTCTGTAACATAACACATAACAGTTAGTGACTTCTTTTCTATAATGCAATGCACTGGTAGGCCTATTTACACTTGGTATTGTTCATTACGTGTAGATGTATATAACGCCTTGTATCTAGATGTATTTATCCTTGGGGGACGGCCTAAGGTGAAGTAATTTAAGATAGTCTGAACGTACACACAATTATATTCATTGCTTAATACAGCACAAAGATTAGCATAAATTAATTCCTCAATGAAATGTTAACCTCCAAATTATAAGTAAACAGTAAATAGAAGCAAGTTATTTTTCAAGAAATCATTTTGCCGGAATTTACAAATTAAATAACTTATGCAAAGTTTTACATTTTTAAAATCATACATGGAATACCGATCTGAATTTTTTTATGATCTATGGAATAGCAAAGGCCAAATAAGTTTCCCCAAGCCTTCCTTTGGACACACCCCTTAAGTCATCTGGCATGTAAAACATATATTATTCCATAAGAAAAAAATTTGAACCTGTAAGGCCATTGAGGTAAAGCTATAATGATTTGAAAAAGCGAATATCTGACAAAAGAGAAATTATGGACTAGTATATGGAAATTTTGTTTTATACCTTTTTAGTAACGACAAAGACATATTTAGATTTTAAATTAAAAAAATTGAATCAATTAATACACTAAATAAAACATATAATCAACAACAAAAATCATGATAATTGTTGTTGAAAACTGACTGAAGAATTAAATCATGAGTAAAGAACTCTTCCCTCACAAGCCAGACTTTAATTTTTCATACTGGTCACAACATTACATGTACATGAGCGATCATCATCTAGTTTGTGTTATATTGTTGTAGTGTAAAATGCTGTTATGTATAGTTACTGTATTTTAAATATAATTTTCACTTTCGTGTTTTTAAGGTAGAGGCATTTTATAAAATTTTCGAAGGGAATGGTCGAAACCCCGATTTGGTACTATTTTACATCTTCTTTATTGGATATCAACATTAATTAAAAGCCCAATGACAAGTTCCAACTGGGTCAGGAGTCGAACCTTTAAAAAGCTGCCACCATTATCGGGATCGAACCGGCAACCTTTGCATTCAAAGGCGAGCACTTTTACCACCAAGCTAATTAGCCAGTTTAAATCATAAGATTATCAGCAAGAACTGTGCCTGTCCGAGGCCCCAACACAAACCCTTGCAGATATTGCATCGAGTTCGAATCTCTTGCACATGTGTTAGGGTCTTGCAGACAAAACGAACTACTGATAAACAAAAGACATAATGATGTAAGAAAGATAATTGTCAATAAACTAAGGAGCCAAAATTTAGAAGTGTATGCAGAAGTGCATTGTATATCAGACGGGAGCGGAAGCAACTGGCGAGTTGATATATTGGCCATAGACCGAAAATTAAATAACGGGTGGATAATCCACTATAGTAAGGTTTGAAGCTTCAGCGTCACAACCAAACAAAGATAACACTGAAAAAAGTGTATTTACGAACCGACAATTAAGTTTTTTGAGAACAGATATCAAGTGAAAAACCTATCAGTGATTTGACTCATTTTTGACTCAATAGGAACGGATATTTGTATACTATGTAAAAGTATACAAATACCTTAAATAAAGATTTTATAAACTTTAGAGAAATTATCAAAATTTCTATATCAGTTAAGCAAATATTTGTAACATCTATTTTTAAAAATTCTGTTGCATTTTGAGAAACCACTTATTCAGTGAAAATCTGTTGTAAATTGTTAATTTCAAACAAATAAATTTGAAAGATGTCTACACATATCATGTATATATGCATCAAAATTACAAATCTAAATTTAGAACACACATACTAATTTAAATATAAATAAATTTCTCTATTAACTTTTCAATTTAGGTCGTTCCCTTTGATGTATTTATTACACTTTGTCCAAAGGCAAACCATATAACATGGTAAGTAGACTGGTTTTGTTGTTGTTGTAACAAGGCCAAATTAGCCCATAGTGATTTTTATTGGATAGTTATTTTGAAAATAATTGTAGTAAATTGTTGGGATCAATTCACCTTTATGTTGAATTCCTAATCGTATAAAATTAATGTATTTTTTCACACGATATGCGTGTTATCAGTAAAAGATTATGGAAATTCAAACATTCAATAACGATATCAATTAATTAATACTAGAGATGTCACTAGTCGAAACTTGACCAAAGTTCCAGTTGATTTATACACAAGTAGGTAAGAAGAGATAAAAATAACATTGAAATATGTATTTTCTTGGTTTTCTAACATTTGTTATTACAGCATTGTCTAATGATTCAATCCATTAAACGTCTTCCAGAAAAATTACATTAAAATTTCGAAAGTCTGTCGTTCGTAGACCTAGGGGTTGATGTGAATTAAAATGGGATTCAGCTCATCCACAGGAGCCACTACCTCTCAAACGGTTTGCCCGGATTTCTCCTTCGATGCGCATAATCCATGAAAAAATTAGAAAAAGAATCACGCTCGCTTTTTAATATAGATGGCATAGTAAGTAAATAAAACTACTTCCTGGATATTCTTATGGTTACCTATATTATATGGTGTAAAGGTAAAATAAAAAATATATTTAATAATCTTATCATTGTGCATTTAAGGTTAACGTGCAAAATGGAACATAAGAAATACTACAATTTTTTAAATCAATATAGCTGAATTTTGTTGTTTTTTTAAAATGGATTTTACAAAATATTTTATTGAATAATAATATTTAAATTCGCTTTTGAAATGTCATAATTTGAAATGAGTAGTTAACCATAAAGGATAGTGAAATGTAAAAGAACTATAAAAACAAATTTGAATATTGAAAATTCCAGCAAACCAACTTCACATTTACGCTTCCATTCCAATAGATATTTGTAAAAACATCCCGACTGATTTGTGATTGGCTTGCCTCCTCATCAATATGCCACGACGGGAAATATACTGAGAGTGTTGAACGTTACCGTCACTTCAATATGAACTATAAAAATCTACTTTAAATATGTTTATCATAATTTACTCATATCTAGTTATTATTAATGTTAGTTCATTCGCCATAATTTAAGATGACTATATTAAACAATATTGGTTAAATTATTGTATTTATCTACGGCCGTTGCAATAAGCACCAATAAAGATACTTTAAGTGACGTAATAAAGAGGTACATTACCAAGCCAAATGTTGCTTAATATATTTCACCTCAAATGCTTGCCAGTAAACTTCAGTTAAAAATTCTGATAACTTACCACCCATTGGAAGGCTTAAATGATCTTTTCAAGGAACACAATGCAATAAATCAAATGAACCCAACTTCCAAAGTAGCCCAGCACTTAAAGGAAAACACTGAACACGAAATAAAGTTTGACCAGCCACGAGGTAGCAACAAAAACAAGGCGAAAGTGTGGGAAGAATCCTTTATTTAAAAGTTTACACATCAATATGGGTAAGAACTACTTTTAAATAAAAAAAGAAGAGTTTAGGGATAAAATCATATTCAGTGGCAGAAGCGGATTGACACCATTGTTCCGTTGAACGAGGTAAATCAAGTGGTCCAGACCATGCACACTACAGAATATCTCAGGTTTATGATGGAATTGAAACTCAGCTGTAGGGATCAGATCCTTTGCACGGCGGACAAGGCTGGTAAGCGTGTCGGTAATCTCAGCAAGCCTATGGGTAAAGTCGGAGATTCCTGGTCAAGTAGAAGAAGACTGATATGGCTCCAAAGTGTGGGCAGATGCTCTTACTAAAGAAGTATACCGGAAGAGCTGGAGAGTCGTGGTCAATGGACTATGAAACTCGTCAAGTAGGCTCAACTCTGTGTGGAATTGTGGTATGGTGAAGTGAGCTACAACCTAATTGATTTCTTGTCGGTACTTGGCTATTTATGAGTCGTACCCACAGAATGGGTAAGACCGGGTCATTTGCCTGCATTAAATGCCTTCAAATGACCCGGCAATAAATTTCACTGCCCGGATGTTCCCGACCCATATTGGAACCCATATTCTTCCATTATGGTGTATCTGGGAACAGCTACGTCTAGAAGCTACACAACATATTGGAGTTCTGACGGTGGACTTGTTCTGCATGAAAGTAGTAGAGGGTGAGGATGACTGGGGTTGCGTATCGCATTCGTCTAGAAAATCCTCTGATCCAAGAAGTATTTAGACAGGATTGCCGTCTTAAGTTTTATTTTTTATTGACCGCTGAATTGATAGAGAGACATAAAATGGCAAAAGCCAAAGTAAGCCTCGTTTAATCAATAGGATAAGAAATCTTAAGCTAGTGTCCAAAAGTGAAAGGTTAGTTTTTTTAGAGGTTAGTTTACTATATTTATTGTAAGAGTTCCTTTACCCAAGGTTGGCCACCTGTTTTTGCAACAGCATTATTTATCATATCACAAAAAATATATATTTCCGGTCGTGTTGTATAAAATGTATTTTTCCTCCACCTACTATCTAAAGCAGTATTTTTCTCCTTGGAATAGAGTACTAAAGTACTAGTTTTTACCCCATGTTACTTGAATACTTTATTTTTCTACCTAGGGAAATATCAATATTTTTCGTACCACTGGGCTAAAGTTATTTACATACGAATAACATTAAAAGAGAGATTAAAAAGAACATGAGTCACAGTCATCTGTCACTTTGTATTTGTTTCGTTACTCTTTGTTTAATCATATCAGCTGTAGCATAAGTCATTCTGTCAGCAGTGTACGTGTTTTCTTTTTTTTTTTTTTTTTTTTTTTTTCAATTTGCTTGGGTATTCTATTAACCTAATAAGTCTAAAACTTAAGTTTAATAATTTAGACTAGGCTTAAATTTGTTTTTTTTTTTGTGTTCTTTAAAAGTGATATAGCCTACCTTGTGTGTTTTTTTTTTTTTTTTTTTTTTTTTTTTTTTTTTTTTTTTATGTTGTTGTGACTGATCCAGCTTGACGGAGAAAGGGATCATATGAAGGTAAAGTTAAATTATATACGGTAGGCCTATTGTTATAGGCCTAAATGTTATTCGTGTAGGTGGAGGAAAATTGTTGTGTGCATCAAGGGACTAAAGTACTTTTTCTCCCTCAGGGAAATTGACAACAGTTTCCCTTCAGGGAGAAAAAAATTGTACTTTAGTCTCTAGAAGCACAAATAACTATTGTTATAAAGATAATTCTATTGTTTAATATTTACCTATTTTCTGGTTATCGAAATAATACATAACATTTAACAATAATAATACAATTTTATTGGTATTTTTTATCTTTTTTTTAAATAGTTTTAGTGTTATTTGGAATATCAAATATGTTTATATTTTATCCAAACTAACATATTTAAAATTTTGTTATTTAAAAATAATGTTTCATAGTGTTTTAGGCTAATATTTTGTTTCACTGGACTAATTTTGTGTGCGTTAAAAAGTATCTTATCAACGAATTAACTAATAACTAGTATCCCAATATGTGGTCCTAACTTCTATTTTTCAGAAGGGATGAAGGGAACTTCTATTCTTTGTATAAACTGATAAGAAACTATTTATGTCTCTCTGATTGAAGTTAATGTTCTTATCTGTCAATATTACTTAAACCTAAGGGATACGTTCCTTTAAGATTGGTAGTAGAGGTGTAGAAGAAACATTAATATTAAATTACAGTTTTCTTAGAAATACTTCAGCTTTGCATAGTTTTGAGTAATGCTGTTTTTTCTACTGCCGAATGCTAATGTTGCTTGGTTGTTTAACATTTTAGAACATGTAACATCCACGACAAACGGAATATTTATAAGATGTTGTAAGCCACGGACATGAAGGAAATTATGGTCAACAGTATTGCGATGATTAAATTACAAATCATTTTAAACTCTATAACAGTAGAGGCATTTTAAGAGATTCAGGACAAACGCAAATTCAGCGGTTTTTAATCAGTGGTTACGTAATAGTGACGTGTGATGACGTATGTGTGACGTCATACGGTGAGGAGGTGGAGTGTGTGTGTGAGGTGAGGGGTGTGACGTGGTGGTGTGACGTCACGGTTGTGACGTCACGGGTGTGACGTGTGATGACGTCATACGGTGACGTCACGGTTGTGACGTCACGGGTGTGACGTCACTGATTCGTAATCGGACGCCAATACTACGTTATCCTGATTGAAAACCGCATTGTTTTGAGTTGGCCCCGGCTAGCTAAATTTGACGGCGACTTCAAACATGTCCAAACATGTTCAAGGTCACTCAAAAGAAATTTTAAAAAATATTTTTAATCATAACTTACGAATATTAAACAAAAGGTTGGAATTAATTGGACTCGTTAGAAACTCCATATTCACTCTCGACTGTTATCTTCAAATGCCGCGGAGGATCACGACTCACGAGTCGAGACAGTAATCCACGGAAGTTTTCCAAATCAGCCGTGTTTGACAGAACCATTTGAATTTCTTGTGAAGGATGGGTGGAATCGGACTGACCTCAAGTTTCATTGACAAATTCGAGTGTTATATATAAATCTTGCGGATCATCACCACTTAGCAGACGATAAAGTTGTTGATAGCATATTACTGTATCCAGAGTGTCCGAGACGTCAAGTTGGAACTTCATGGTCCTGTGGAGTATGTTGTTGTAGAGGTAGAGTGGATTTATCTAGTAAAATACCATGAACCGTTAACGTACCCTACCTACGTACTGCACAGAATACGGTGGGACGAGAGTTATAAAATAAAACAAGTTCAAACATGTTCAAGGCCATTGAAAAGAAGTTTTAAAAAACATTTTTTAATTATTATACACTTTAGTAGTTAGAAATTATTTAGTGGTTTTCCAGTTTAACATAACATCATGGAGATACGTCATCCCCGGACTTCGGGGACTCTGGCTCTGTCTTCACAGGTAGCTGATCACTGGAAACATAGGGTGAAGATGATGCTATCGGAGATCCTGGGGGTATTGTTTTGAGTTGGCCCCGGCTAGCTAAATTTGACGGCGACTTCAAACATGTCCAAACATGTTCAAGGCCACTCAAACGAAGTTTTAAAAAATATTTTTTAATCATAACTTACAAATATTAAACAAAAGGTTGGAATTAATTGGAATCGTTAGAAACTCCATATTTACTCTCGGCCGTTATCTTCAAATGCAGCGGAGGATCACGACTCAAGAGACGAAACAGAAATCCACGGAAGCTTTCCAAATCAGCCATGTTTGACAGAACCAGTTGAATTTCTTGTGAAGGATGGGTGGAATCGGACTGACCTAAAGTATCATTGACAAATTCGAGTGTTATATGTAAATCTTGCGGATCATCACCACTTAACTGACGATAAAGTTGTTGATAGCATATCACTGCATCAAGAATGTCGAATCCAGAGACGTCAAGTTGGAACTTCATGTTTCTGTGGAGTATGTTGTTGTAGAGGTAGAGTGGATTTATCTAGTAAAATACCATGAACCGTTAACGTACCCTACCTACGTACTGCACAGAATACGTTGGGAAGAGAGTTTTAAAATGAAACAAGTTCAAACATGTTCAAGGCCATTCAAAAGATGTTTTAAAAAACATTTTTTTTAATTATTAGACACTTTAGTAGTTAGAAATTGTTTAATGGTTTTCCAGTTTAACATAACATCATGGAGATACGTCATCCCCGGACTTCGGGGACTCTTGCTCTGTCTTCACAGGTAGCTGATCACTGGAAACATAGGGTGAAGATGATGCTATCGGAGATCCTGGGGCTGACCGTGATGAATTTGGTTCTTCAACCGTTATATCGTCAAACTCAATTGTAATGTTTAAGCGGAGAGGTGGATCACCACTCATCAGACGAAACAGTGTTTCATGAAACATTCCCAAATCCACTTCGTCCAACAGAACTAGATGAAACTTCATGTTGATGTGATTGTAGGATAGCGGAGTATTAGAATGAAGCTTGTAGTCAGTACTATATATACAATCTATAAAGTCCCCTACCTACGTACCGTACAGAAGACGTGTATATTTTTTGTAAGGTTGCGGTGATGGGCTGATTACTTATGATGAATAAATTTAAGTGGGAGGGGGGGGCTATAATGTCTTAAAGAAACTATGTCAAGGTCATTGGTTGGAGTTTTTAAAAAATATTTATTTACAAATAACAGTAAAACGTAAGACATACATATCAGAACTAACAATGCTAAATAATAAAGAATATTTACAAAGCTATGAACTTAGATAATTTTACAAAGGTGTGTTGAAATGGATCGTTATTTCTGTAGCGGTTAATAGTCTGCCTTTTATAAAAAAAAAAAAAAAAAAAAAAAAAAAAAATAGTGAGGGGGAAGGATTGAGAAGGGTAATGTGGTTATTAAATCACTTGGGCAACAAAGTATCCACCAATACTGACACTTTGTTCGTAACATGCCATCACTTGTTGAGCCCAATGCCACATACTGTCTCTGTCATTAGGTGTTACAATGAAGAAATTATTGTTATTGTAAATTATAACAGAACCAATTTTAACGGAAAATCCTAGATTCAACCATTTATGTGCTTCAGTCATGAACTTTTCTAAAGTGTCAAATGGGAACTGTTGGTCAATAAAAATTACTTTTGGTTGTTCATCTATCTCACATGTTGACTCATCATCTTCACTATCACTGTCATTATCCAATTCCTCTTGAGGTTGTAACATAACATTTGAAATTTCAGAATAGTTGAAGTTTTCATTGTGGTGAGGAGGCATTTCAACAGAAAATATTAAAAGAGGCAAAGACGAGGCAACAAGAGTAGCGTGTGAAAGCAGAATGAAGAAGTGAACAACGCTCGGTTTGAGCTGCAGGCTGCGTTGTTGACCGCACAAGAGCTTGAGGAAGAACAATTGTTTTAATCCGTATCATAGCATGAATAGTTAACGTCCTCTGACGACGTACCGCACAGAACATGGTATAGAGAGTTTTATAGGACGATGTCGATAATTTACGATAGGAAAGTTGGTGCTTTAAACAGGTACAAACATGTTCAAGGCTACTCAAAGGAAGTTTTAAAAAAATGAACTATTAATTATAAATAATGTACAAAGTTATGATTAGAAATAGGTTAACAGTGGTTTAAAATGTTAAACTAGTTGTACTGTCTAAGTGTCGTCATCATCCCCAGACTTTGGAGGTACATTAGTTTTATGTTCTTCCTTGTTGTTGTGCAAGCTATTCGAAATATTGGGCGAAGACGTTGCTTCCGGTGACCAATTTTGTAGTGACCGGGATGAATTGGACTCGTTTAACATTTCTTCTTGAAACTCGACCGAAATCCTTATTAATAACTTTAAAGTAGTGGTGGGGAGAGTTAAATTAATTTTATACATACTTCTACCGTCACACTTGCTCCCTGTTCAAAAAAGATATTTGTAAAAAAGATATGGATAGTGTTCTCTTTCAGTTTGTAAATGTTCCATAACAAAGTCGAAAGCCAATCTTTTCGAATATTCATTATGGAGTACTTCTCTGACACTAACTAAAACTCCATTTCTTTGAGAGTTCAATCTAACTGCTGGTATTTTCTTTACATCATCCTTGTCTATTAGGGGTAGCTTGTAAGAGAATGTATTTGGCGGTAGTCTTGGCTTTTTTTCAAGTCGAGAACAAAATAATTTAAACAATTTTCGATCAGAGTTCATAGTAGAATGAATATTTAACATTATGTTCTACGACTGTTCATCACACGAACCAATGTTTCATAAAACAGTCTTAAATCTTGTTAGTCCGACAGAATTAGATGAAACTTGATGTTGGACTGCGGACTACGTTGTTGAAAGTTGAAGAGTCAGATGATTAATGAAAGTAGGTCAGTAGAATACCATGAATAGTTAACGTAGCACACCTACGTACCGCACAGAAGACGATATCAAATGTTTGTCAAGATACAATTGTAATCAACACTAGTTTTAAATTTGTGTGAAATGACCATAAATTAAGAGGCTTATTCCAATTTCATAATCGTCTCATACGTATTAATTTAGTCTATCTTTGGAGTTTTATGAGACTGGGTTATTTTTCTTTTTTATCGTGCAAAGGTTTTTCTGCAATTGATTTAATTTTCCCCTCATGCTCCATAGTCAGGATGGCTGTCTCCAGTTCTTCGTCACTGATGGTATTAGACCATAGAGTAGAAGTAGATTCTTCAGTAATTAGTTTAAATCTTCCCTCCTGCTCCGCAATTACGGCGATCTCCTCCAAATCTTCGTCGCTGATGGTATCGGGCCACAGAGTAGAAGTAGATGCTTCAGTAATTAGTTTAAATTTTTCCTCATGCTCCGCAATTACGGCTATCTCCTCCAAATCTTTGTCGTTGATGGTATTGGGCCAAAGAGTAGAAGTAGATGCTTCAGTAATTACTTTAAATATTTCATTATACTCCCCATTTACAGCGGTTTCCTCCAAATCTTTATCGCTGATGTCACTGGACCATAGTATAGAAGTAGATAAAGACATGTCGGTTTAATAAGATGGTAATGACAGTGAATCCTTTACCACACCATCATATCGTCTTCTACCTACGTACCGTACAGAATAAACTACTATGTTCTTTACATGGCGGACACATAGGAACACGACAAAGACTACTAAATGAAAAAAATAAAACTATTTTAACATATACTTTAACAAAGTTATTTAGACATGTATAATAAGCACTAAGTCTTTAGTGGTTTGAATTTATACGTCATGAAACAACTCCAAGTCTAATTTGTCCGACAGATCCTTCTGAAATTTTATTTTGTTGTGGGTCTTGATTTGCCATCTAGGACAATGGTACGTTGTTCACCGTGTACGAGGCAGAGAAGAATAAGTTATGTGAATCTGGAGAGTGAGTACGGTAGTAGGGAAGTGGGTTGGTCAAAATCCTGCTGGGATCATTGAAGCATGTCTCTTAACTGGTATACGTTTTAAAGATAACTTATTTAGTATTATAGTTCTTGTGAAACTATTTTTGTTTGTATATGGTTTGTTTATATTAAAACTATCTACATATATAATAATTACTGTGAGTAAAATTTTGGGCATTTTACAGAATGCAGGATAATGGGTGGCGTCTCATATTAAAGGTCTCGGTCCTAGGGAAAAACATCGGCGTGTTCATCAAATTACTAGGAGACAAGGAATAATGTGAAATCTACTCCATAAGACTTGCATGGGGACTGGAAAAACATCTGTTTTGTGTACATTAGAACAGGTATTTTGGTTTGATTTCAAAACGAGAGTCAGATGATTGCAATGAGTGCAGATTATCTATTAACAACCACCTAGAAGTAATAGTACTGTAATTATACGTTTAATTAGTAAGTACCAGGGGGACCAAGCTTAAGCTCGGTAAAATTATTACTTTCGTTTCTCACACAAAGCTCGTTCGCTCCGCTCACTCGCCAGGCGGAAGGTTTGCTGCACATTGGTATGATTTTCCTAAAACCACAGGTTAAAGATGTAACACATTGGTTTATTTTATCTACAGTTATCAGCTGATTTCTGTTCAATTAAAAAATCTCCATAAGGATAACATGGAAACTTTAAAGAGCTCTAGCGCGAAAACCGGATTTTTCCCAGCTATGGGACCAGCTCCAATCGATTTCTGGTGGCAAAAACCCCCATATTCAATAAAAAAATCAAAAATCCTTGGAGCGAAAAAAAACTTTGCCCGGACAAATGGAGCTTGTTTTAGAGTATAAGATAAGCAAAACTATACAATTTACTTGTTTTATAATTGAACATTCATGGAATCGATAAAAGGATTTTGATAATTATGGGATTACAATGAGTAACAAATCATGGTACGAAAAACGTCTACTTTGACTTATTTACATAACAAAAGTTGGACATTTCACAAATTGCTGAATGATGGGAGGGAGTTTAATGAAAGGCATTTGTCACACAGCAAAATGAGCAATAGAAATATTGTAAAATATCCTCCATGAAAAGTATGGTAAAAAAAACCTGCTTTGTGCACAAGAAAATGAGTGTTTTGATTAGGAGATCCGAATATTAACAGTGAATGAAAATTTTAGGGCGTTGTGATAAAATTTGGTTTCACCAAAAATAGAAAAAATCTGACAGGAGCGAAAATATTCATTCAACTTAGTGCTCCAACATGCACAGAGATCGACGCGATTGAATTAAATCCATATGGACTTATTGAATTGAGCCGAACAGACAGAGAGCGACGCGACGAATTACATGGGTTTGAATTAATCGCGTTGCGTCGCTCATTTGTGTATCTGTGCACTTATAAACAAACAAGTCAATAAAACGGTATAATGAACAATATTGACTAACCCAGAAATGGGTATTGAGCATCCGTCATGTTTTTTTCATTGTTACATTATATCTCAAGGACCATTTCTTTCAAAACATAATTTTCCATTGGTTGATGTATCAATATAGACAAAATGAAACAATTATAACTGATATCTTCATAGTACAGGATAGTAAAGAGTGCTTTGGTTGAGGATAATGGGCAACAACGTTATTGCTAAAATATTATCAGTAAAAAAAAAATGAAATTCCCTGGAAACTTGCGTAGTGACATACTGATAATCTGCTATAGTAAATTGAATTTTTTATTTTATGAAAATGGGGCTTTAGCCCCTACTACTAAATAAGTACTAAATAAATGTTACAAATAGAACTAAAGGTTCGATGGAATAGTGTTAAAGCAAGACAGTAACAACCATCTACTGCAGTCTCAGCGAGGCACCGTTCACTCATGGGGATGAGCCCAAGTTCAGAGGCGGATTTGGGAATTTGCCGCCCCTGGGCTATTCAAAAAGTGCCGCCCCCTCCCCCTACCATAATTTCATAATTTATATCCTCAATTATTGCCCCAATTCCTAAGCTATTTCGGAAAGTAGGGACATAAAAAGCAGAAAATAGTGATGAACTTAAAATTTAAAAACTAGAAATCAAAGATTTTGCGTTGCGATGCAAGAACTATCAAAGTGTGGCTCAAAGCATGGCTATTAGGCTAGTGTTTGCCTGATTCTTCGACCAATCCGAGACACAATAGCAAGTGTCGTTGCGAACAGTCGAAAACTAGCCTTTTTGCGCGTGCGTAGTTCACGGCCGGGTGCAGGGCGTACTGGTTTCCCACGGTTGCACGGGTAGCAATTCTACCGAGTTGACCATCCACATTGCCGACAAGCAGCAGTGTTAGATTTAAGTTTTACTGTTGTAAATATTTTTATTGTAATGTTTTATGAATAAATAAACTATAAAAGACAAAAAAAGAATAAAAAGACCAAAAAAATGCAACATATCAATATGTGAAGTTTGTCACATATTGATATGTTCCTTTTTTTTTTTTTTTTTTTTTTTTTAAACTTCGCGGGTGACTTTTGTATTTGACAATTACCCCCACTACCGCTTGAATTCAAACATGCTTGGATGCGAACACGGTCAGTCTGTTGCCAACCAGCAAACGATGAGCACCTTGTACGAGCTTTGCTTACAACGAGTTATAACTGACACATCTTTGTTCCAGACTAGTTTACAAGATAATATCCCTATAACGATAAAGCAGGATATCAAAGACTACAAGAGGCGAAATAGAGGCTACTCAGAATACTCTTGGTACAAATTCAACGATGGAGAAAAGTTTTGTAGGCCCTGTGGTGACGCGGCTGTCGGAGACCTTCAACTATTCGTACTGGATGGAGGTATAAGGCAGTTTGGTTTTCTAGCACCGGTGTTTAAGTTTGAAAACATCAAAGACACCTGTGCTATTTGTTCAATTCCGTTGTATCAATGGAAAAAGTTTAGAACGGTTTAATTGCATATTCTATACCCCACCACTTCTACCCCCACCACTTTTTCATATTACCCCAAGTGCTGTGCCTCAGATTCATTTCAACTCCGACGGTCAACCGTACAACATCAACATGTCTCTCAATGTAAGTTGCGCTAGTTACGAGGATGTAACAATTGAGACTCAGCAGGAGCTGAACGACTTGTACAAGGAGTTGCAGCTGATGGTGGCACGAGGCTACCGTATTAACGTGCAAGTGAACGCTTGCAATATACGGAATCTCCAACACCCAAAAGAAGAGCCTGAACATTCCTCTTCTCCGGCGACTTCATCACCGGCGTCCATGAAGACTGAGGCGAGCCAGACCTTGGATTACTTAAGCTGACTAGCAATTGTCTTCCTTGTTCTTACGATTGTAGAATATGTTTATTTCTTTATTATATTAAAGATGTGAAATAACAAAAAACACCTATCTTGTTACTGATATATGTGCTCAGTAACAAGATAGGATTTTTTAAAACACAATTTGGATGACCTTGAAACTTCCCCCTCCATTTGGCTGTCGATATACATGACACACCACAATTGGATACCTCTTTCCATCTTCAACAGCCAAATCTACAACATCAACCATGCCGGGCCTACCAACACCACCTGTGTTTGAAGGAGAAGCTAAAGGGACACATGGAAGATGTCCTCACGCCTGCTGTGACTTTGTACACGAGTTGGAGAAAAGGATGCAACAAAGGGAGATAAGAAGAAAACAGATCCACTCGGAAAATATTATGATAGTGAACGGCTATCTTTTGTTGTTTGGCTTGATTATGGTTGTACTATTCATACTTTACGGCATAGTTACATGTGTCGGTAAAGTAACGGAAGAAAATGCCCACCATCAGTTGGAAAGTTTCAATGTTACTTTGTAGGTTTTCTTTTTTAAAACTCCATTTGGATGACCTTGAAACTCCCCCCACTACTCCACTTCCCCCACCAGTTTCATATACTACCATAACTCTTAGATTGAGCATCATTTCTAATTTGGCAGGCAACCATGTCGGACAACACCATCGGCCAAGCTGACTCTACCACTGATGTTGGTTCAAGTACAGGTTGGAGACTAACAGTGGACAGTATTCACTATTTAGAAGCCATATGTGAAAGAATGAAAGCTATACTCAGCGAAAACCCTGGGATCAAACTGCAAATGACATTGGAGTATGACTGGTCGGACGTTAGGATGCAGCAAGACGACGGCCAGCACTCACCGCAATACTCACCGCAGTCCTCACCGCAGTATTCAGCGGTGTCACCCATCTACCCATCGGCTGAGTCTGACGTGGGAGAACACTTCGGCAACGAGGCTAATGGAGTGTGACCTTCTTTTCCTTTTTTTAAAAAACCCAATTTGGGTGACCTTGAAATTTCCCCCTCCATGAAGATTAGGTCTACCCCCCTCTACTACTACTCAATACTGTTACATTAGTCTGCGGCTCACCTCATTCCTTGCTTAGCAACCATGGTGGACAGGACTCTTTCTCAAGTTAGCTCCACTACGGACGAAGAATTTCCAATGTGGTGGACCGTTCATTTGCAAGAATCAGCAGAAGTGGAGATGGTGTATCAAAAATTAATATATGTATTTAACGAGAACCCAGGCGTCGAATGTAAGATGGAATTGGATTTTGATGCGACCGGGGTCTGCACAGAACCTTCTACTTCAAGCCAGCCTCATCCAGGATATTTTACACATCTGTACACTCCAATAGCACCGGAGGATATAAATATCTGCGAAGCTGACTCGACTACACATTACATTCAGCCGACACATTGGGTATTAATTATTGACACATTGTACAAGGTGGAATTGGTGTGTAATAGATTAAAGGACTTGATGGTGCAAGATACTGGCCTTCGCTTTAAAATAGATATGTATTTCATCTGGGGAGCACCCGCGCGGGATTCTGACGACTCTCATTCTTCGTCGGAAAGCTATCCAAGTACTACAGACGACGAGGACGACTAGACATTATTTTTAAAACACGATTTGAACGACTTTGAAATTTCCCCCTCCACTTCCCTGAATTTATTTAAGCGTCATTCTCACTGACTACGGCATCACTTCATCTTGCGCCTTCACCGCAGCAACATGGAGCGTGAACTCAGCTACTGTTGCGAACAGAAATGTTTTTCATGGCCAAAAGACAGTGATGTGGTAGATGGACTGGCTTGTCGTAAATGTGACGCTTATTCACAGTGCATGTGTAAGTGCAAGTCTTGGACGAAGCCGAAACCAGAATTGAAGACATTTCATGTTTACCAGATCAGAGGGCATATGTACACTTGTTGCCCTGGACGATGCGTCGAGTTCCCACTGAAACACCTAACCAGCTGCAGACATTGCAACTCTTGTTTCGCGGGCTTTTGCAAACATTATTTAGCAGAATGTCGGTACAGGTCGACTTGGCATACCGAAGCTCTCCACATCGATGAAATCGCTGAAGAAGCGCAAGAGTAGTCTTTCACTTTTTTTTTAAAACTCCGTTTGGATGACCTTGAAATTTCCCTCACCACTTCCCCATATACTTAGAATACCAATATAAAATTAAATAAAATACTATATAAGTCTTTAAACGATTGAGTGTAATGGTGGCCTTTAGAAAGACCGTTTTGAAGTAGACTAAAAGTCTAACTATCGCTTAAGTATGCGACACCATCATCATCCTCCTCATCGCTGCAACCGTCAAATAGTCTCCGTCTGGCATCAGGTAGAACAGGGGTCGTATCTCCCTCGCCATCATCGATCGGAAGGAAATATTCAATGCTGTCGGTTTCGGACTCTGTGACATGGTAAGCAACGGTCAAATCAATGAATTCATCAATGTCCGATGCGAAAGATGATGTTTCAGCTTCATCAAAGTTGCTGAAAACTTCCATGTCAACATGAGGATCTTCTGGCATAGCAATTACTTCCTCAACGACCGCAGCAAACTCTTCATCTAGTACATCTTCCATCGTGTCTTGTAGTCGCTTCCAGGTGGGAGGCATGTCAAGTGGTGCCATGGTGAGTAGGATGAGAATGACAATGGACCACAACATGCGCTTAAGTGCGACCCAACGTACCGTACAGAATATACTGGTAGCTTCTTAAATCGCATACAATTTTATTTTGCTGACCTACTAAAATAACTAATATTTGGTTTGAGCAAATATCTCTCATTAAAACAATTCATTGGGAAACAGAACACAGAAACTGTTAAAAATAGAAGTTATGAATGTTAGTTTGTTTTGAGTTCGTTAAATCTTTTAATTTAATATCATAATATACTTTGTTGCTCAAAGACTAAAAGAGGCTGCACTGATAATGTCAAAACGAGAAATGGTTGTTATAGTGTCCAAAAGACAAATATAAAATTAAATAAAAATACAATATAAGTTAGCTCAGCAAAGTCTTTAAACGATTGAGTGTAATGGTGGCCTTGAGAAAGGCCGTTTGTGTCCGCCCTCAGATGTTGTGTGAGGTGGTGCCGTCGGTCCGCAGACTGTGCTCTTACGGGCATCTGATGATGACGATGACCCGGCCGCTGATCTTCAGTAGACGCCGAAGGTCCTTCAGCACCGCGGACTTTAGAGGCATGTCATCCTCAAGAGGAGTTGGCGGGACCCACACCCCAGGTTCCGGCAGCTGGAGCCGGACTGTCGTCCCGCGGGGGTCGGTCGCGATGCTGTCGAGGTCCTTAGCGACTAAGCTGATGTCCATCTTGTTGACGACTTCCCGCCGCAGCTTCATCCGCTGGTTCCATGCCCAATGGGTGACGCAGTGGCTCCTCGCAGTGTTGTAGTGAACTACTTCGTAGACCATCTTCTTCAGCAGTTCAGGAACAAGTGAATGTAGCTCAACAAACTGTCGGCTTTTTGTTAAGTCGCACTGGCTTCCTATTGGTGCGCACGAATTACACTTACTCATCATTTTACCCGTGGCCTTTAGAAAGGTCGTTCCCAACGTAAGGAATAGCATACAGATGGTACAAAGCTAGGTAGCTTTATCACGGTCAACATACTTGAGACTTCCCCACTATGTGCGGACCGGAATGCCTCAAACGCCTGGCCCAGCGGAATTAGCCTCTACGCCGGTAACAATAATGACTGTATCCCGTGTGTTGTGCGGAGGCACACGACAGCTGCATGACCCGGGAAAATTCGCGAACCGTCTTCTGTACGGTACGTAGTCTGGGGAACAATATCAAGTGGTTTTGACCGCGACGTTTAAAAGTTTTCCGCCAAACATTATTGAGGATAGTCGGGCATTGTTAAGGGGGGAGGGGGGCAAAATAAAGTCTTTTCAAAAAATCTGAAAATTTAAAAAACCAGATGATTTTAGACAGTTGTAGCTGAAATTAGAAATGACGAAAAATATTTGACCATTCTAAAAAAATCTGAAAATCTAAAAAACCCCGATAATTTTAGACAGTTATAGCTGAAATTAGAAATTTTATTAAAAAATTCTAAAAAACAGAGCCGACGAGATCAGTCTTTTTTTATTTTAGAAAAAGTTAAGAGTCAATCTCTATCTTAATTGGTTAGTTTTAAAACACCATCCCCGTAAACCTCTGCATCTATAAAACTTGCAACTAGAGAAAAACAGATGGTTTTAGTTAGTTATAACTGAAATTAGAAATTTTTAAAAACAGAGCCGGAGCCTTAAGGGGATAAAAAATAAAGTCGACCTCGACCTCGAATGGTAGCTGGCATTTTTCCTTCATTGTTCTTCTCTTGGGAGCATCAGGGCTTTGCTAGGCGGCTGCGTCGTCGCCGCGCCGTGCCCCCCCCCCCCCCCCCCCAGCGACTGACCCAGTGTCGAGCACACCTGCCCGGCACACGAAGCACCTGTGCAGCCGACATCGGCTGCTACCGACCCACAGCGAGCCCTGACCGTCGCGACCAGCAAGGGACGAGCGAACATGCCGCGCTTGCCGAGATCGCCGCCCAGCTGACCGAGCTAGCTAACCTCATCACCGCTCTGACCCAGCGCCATTGTTGCAAGTACATACATCAGCTGATCGACCAGCCGGCCTTGGAACGGATGTGTCGCGAGCTACGACAACTGCCACCATAGGCGTGTCCAGGACTTCAGTAGTGGCGGTGCCGACTGATAAGAATTGAATCTTTATAAAGTATATACAATATTATGCATGTGTAGTATATGTATACAATGTGATTGAATAGTCCCGGAACGGTGAAATATATATATATATATATTTTTTACCATTATAGATCAAGTAGTGAAACTTGGTATACCAATAATAGCTATAAATATCCCTAAGCTATTACCCCTTTTTTTATCCTCTATAAGGCGGGTCTACGAGGAGTTAGACAAAATTTTAAATAGCAGCATAGATCGAGTTTGATATCAAATTAAAGGTCTTAATAAGCCTAGTACAATGCCACAAACTAGATTTCAAATGGATGACCTAGATGGAAATGGTAAACACAGTTCCCATTAAAACCACAAAAATTAAAAATGCAATAACTTTCTTAATATTGAACCTTTTGACGTAGGGTTTCTTATATAACTCCAAATGCAAAAGCGTTTAAAATTATGTATCATGTGACAGAGGCTGAAGAAGTTTCAAATTTATACACCCTTTAACGGAAGTCTTACAGAAAACTGCTTTGGTCTCTGTCACATCATACATCATGTTAAACGTCTTTGCATTTGGAGTAATAAACAACAAACAAGACGTCAAAAGATTGGGTATTAAGAAAGTTATTGCATTTTTTAAGTTTTACCCATATGGTTTTAATGGGAACTTTGTTTGACTGTCATTTCCGTCCCGGCCATCCATCTGGAATGTAGTTTGAGACATTATACTCAGCTTAGTAAGAACTTTAATTAGATACCAAACTCGATCTATGGTACTAATTAAAAATTTTGTATAACTCCTCGTCGGCCCGCCTTAGAGGATAAAAAAAGGAGTAATAGTTTAGGGATATTTAAGGCTATCATTGACATACCAAGTCTCATTACTTTATCTATAATGGTAAAAAATATATTTCACCGTTCCGGGACTTTTTTAACCACACTGTTATGAAATGGATATGTAATATATTAAGCCTAATTGGTTGTCGTCTGGTGTTGGAATCTACCATTATAAATCTAACGTTTAATAGCCCTCTCCTGTAACAATATTTCCTAAAACTACAAGGAAATCCACATCGTATAAAGTTTTGCGGTTGTGAAATTGAGATATTCGTACTTCACATGAAATCGCAAGTAAACCTATTCAAATAAGACTTTATGTTCTGAATAAAAATAACCATAAAGCAAAAATGGACATTAGAGTTTTTCCGGATACTATGGTTAAGGAGAAAATACTTCAAAACAATTACAAGAGTCATGACATTTAACACAGTAATTAATTTATTTATGTCTAATCATAAATTCCTTGTACTAGCGAAAAGCCTGGTGGAAACTGATAATATTGTGACACAAACTAAAATAAATCCATTAAATATAGTTCACCGTGATGGGATTAAGGAATGTGCCGGAAGTATGGAGCGATAAAATATTATTGTTAGCTCGAGAAATCTGTCAAGTACGAATACGGATGCGACCGATGATACGAGCAAATTCTAACTTTTGGAATAAATTGCGGCAAATATATTTATTTTTAATTAGTTACTAAATAAAATATGAATTATTACCGGAGTATATGATTTAGTTTTGAATTAGAGTGTCTAATATAATCTGCTGTTTCCAGGTTTCTACTAAGTAAAAATCACATTATACACACACACACACCAAATCTCGATCTAGTGGTGGTGCCGTGACACCAGCGGCGCGACGGCAGCGCTGTCAATGCATCAGCGACCGCTTTTCACCTTATTGCAGGAATAAAGATTAGACATTTGCGTATGCGCCAATAATGTGGTGGTGCAGGATTTCGTAGACCATTTTCAGGGTATGCATTTTAATTTGAACATTTGAACAACGTACCGTATAGAATATACTGCTAGCTTCCTAAATCACATAAACTACACTGTTTTGTCATTTTATTTGCTGACCTAATCATATAACTGATATTTGGTTTGTGCAAATATTTCTCAATAAAAACTATTCATTGGGAATCAGAACACAGAGAAAAAGAAGTTATGAATGTTAGTTTGTTTGGAAGTTCGTTAAATCGTTTAATTTAATATTATAATGTACTTTATTTGTCAAAGACTAAAAGAGGCTGCACTGAAAGTTGCAAAACGAGTGAAATAAATGTTGGCCTTTACAAAGGCCATTTTGGACCAGCTCCTCCAGCTTAGTCGGACTCCCACATCGGCGTTGCTTTTCGTCCATCTGTCTTCGGAACATTCTTTTTGAATATTAAATATGACCCAGTCTTGGGTATTGGCATCATAAATTTAGGCAGTCTTACCTTTATAATTTTATGTTCATCTAGAAAGATGACCATTCTAGGCTCTTTGGTCTGTTGCAGAAGCTTATACTTCTTCGACACCTTAAGTCTTTCAAATTTTTTACCCTCAGCCAACGGTTCCAAGTCGAAACTTGCTTTGGGTCTTGCCGCCCGGTTGTGTGTGGAGCACAAATCTTCACCCAGCCTGCAGTATTTTCCACACGCCTCGCCTTTCTTCGCTCCTCTCTTCAACTCGTAGGTACACCGTGGAGCGTTCTTCACCCTGGGCATCAACCGTACTTTCGGTGTACCGGAGGTCAAACTTCCCGTCGAAAGCTTGGGGTCAGTCCTTCTGATGTATTCCCTGGTCTCTTCATCTGACGACTCCGACAGGTTGGGACCAAAGTCCAGGGGACGTGCAAAATACTTCGCGGTGCTCGATGTGGGAGCCTCGCCTGCCGGATCGAAGATGGACTTCTTGGGCAGGATTGCTTGCACAGCTGCAGTAGTCTCTGAAGGGTCCATGTCTCCTCGCTTCAGGGGAATCAAGAGCATATGGAGAATAGTCTAAGGTACTACACCAACGTACCGTAAAGAATATGGTGATATTTTAATTTTATTAAAAATTTGTATTTTTTCTCTACATAAATCTTAAGTGCATTTTAAAAACTATGTTGACCAAGGATTAATGAAATTTGTGGTCAACATTCTTTACTTTAAGCTGGTATTTACATGGAACTTAAAATTGTAACGTAACTACTGCATAAGTGCACAAACGATTGAAAATGTGGTGGCCTTTAGAAAGGCCGTTTTGTCCAGGTCGGAAAACTAGATCCAATGGGCGAAACCCTTTGGATAGCGAGGGTCTTGGCCAGGCTCGTCCATCTTCAGGAACCTCGTAGAAGTGCTGGGCCAATCCATCTTAATCGGCAGTTGCACTCTCAACGTCTCCGTCGAATTCCTCAGAAAAGCCTCTCGATAGGATGTCTCGAAGTACAGGAGTTCGTAGAGACCTGGAGAGAGACGCCACAGCCGGTAGATGGGAGGCGTAAAGCTTCTGGACCGAACCATCGGAGCTGCGAACCGCCGTTCCAACTTCACTAGCTTTCGCCTTGGAGTCGCGTCCAGCACTTCGGCCCAGGTGTCTTGGATTGGCGTAACGAGCTCCCACTGTTGAGTCATCTCAGCCAGAATCTTCTCCACGTCCGGTAAGCTTTCCAAGTCTGCCCAAGTCACCCGCTTCTTGTGGACCGCGCCATCAGCATTCTCGCTGGCCCTCTTCAGGATCGGGCGAGGAGCAGAGGTCGTTCCAGTCTGGTCCATCTTGACTCTTCAGCGGTGCAGGAACAAGTGAAGGTAGCTCGACAAGCTGTCGGGTTTTGTTAACTCACACTGGCTTCCTATTGGCGCGCATGAATTACACTTACTCATCATTTTACCCGTGGCCTTTAGAAAGTCCGTTCCCAATGTAAGGAAGAGCGTACAGAAAAATAAGTTAGCCCAAAACATTTAAACTATTCAGTCAAAACATATCCAAGCCGATGAAAGAATCTAAAACACTATTCCAACATCTTTGGGGGAACTTACTAGGAAAGGAAAGGTGGACCCGCTATAGGTAGCTTTATCACTGTCAACACACTCGAGACTTCCCCGCTATGAGCGGACCGGAATGCATCAAACGCTTGGCCCAGTGGAATTAGCCTCTACACCGGCAACAATAATGACTGTATCCCGTGTGTTGTGCAAGAGGCACACGGCAGCTGCATCACCCGACGGATAGCCTTGCCCCGCCGACAACAGTATTCAGGCCTACCCGGCGAGATTTCTCAAACCGTCTTCCGTACGGTACGTAGTCAGGGGAAAAATATCAAGTTGTTTTGACCGCGACGTTTAAAATCTTTCCGCCAACAGAATCGTGACTTCCCCGCGACGTGTGGACTGGACTGCACCACACACTTCGCCTAGCCTTGTCCCCCGTCAACAGTTTCAAACCTTATTCCGTACAGTACAGTCAGGGGAATAATATAAAGTTGTTTTCGCCGGATCAGTGGCGTCTTTCAGTGCGGTCAGCACAAAAACAACAGTTCGGGAACGATTAAGATAATTTCGTTAGTAATTCGTTAAACAATTTATTTTAATCTATGACATTCTTTAATTTTCACCGTTAAACGTATAACAGTTAATCTTTTGTTAGGTTTGGTTATTCTATTTAAAGTTTGTTCTATGGAAACAAATATGCTTTTGCAAACTTTAATTACGTTTTTATTTCATTGTAATATAATAATAATAATAATAATAATAAATCTTGCAATCAAAACACTTTATTTTAATAAACTAAATACAACTAAATTTTAGCTGTAAAAATTAGACCAAACATTTTTTAAACATTGCGGTAAAACTCCGGCATGTGGCTCTCTTAAGAGGGCGTTGGAGTGCCGCCATGTTGGATTTATTTCCCATAAGAGCAATGCTAAACTTGTCCCCGGCATTTGTCACATAATTTCTTTATTTTTGTCCGATTGGTTCAGAATAAATAGTGTTTGAATCACAATTAAATTCCCCGTTCCTTTTGCAACATCGATTCTTTGTAAATAATTTATAAAATTCTGTAGAAAATGTTTTAAAAGTAGTAAAAAACTTGCTTTGTTATTTCAAATTAGTAAAAGACCCTAACTTTTATAAAAAAATCCTCTCGCAAACAAAATCCGCCTTGATGAACCCTTTATTTAGAGCTATGAACCATTATTTTCTGATTATAAATAAAAGAGTTATTTGACATCCCGTTTAACATTGCTCTTATGGGGGAAAGGCGGAATTTGGATTGACTCTTAACATTTGGTGAAAAGAAATTAAACATCGCCGTCAAACTACTTTATTTTTCCCCCTTAACAATGGCCGAATATCCTCAATAACGTTTGGCAGAAAACGTTTAAATGTCGCGGTGTATCGATGCGCGGCGACGGCGTGTCGTTGCCTTGTCAGGCCCGCCTGGCCGCCCGCCGCGCCGCGGTGTTGGCGTGTCAGCTGATGTAGCGTGCCCGCGTCGGCACTTCACATGGAGCGCGCCGCGACCCTGCGGCGGCCCCTTTCACGCTAGCAGTACACTCTCGCCGAGACAGGACGAGAGCGGGCGAGGGCAAGAGTGTACACGGTGCGCTCGGCATGTCTCGCTCGGTCTGGGAGCGGTTTTTGGCCCGAGCGACCGCCAACTCACTCGAGAGCCTCTAGGCGAGAGTGTACTTTGTAACCTCGCTGTAAAATCTCGTGGGTCCTCGTCGAGAAAATCCTCGCCGAACATCCTGGCGAGGAGCCTCGGCGAGAGTGTACTGCTAGCATTATACCACAACCAGGCTACATACACACGAGTGCATACATTTTTGGTCACGTGGCCAGATGTGGCCGAATTTCAGCTGTCTTCTCCATTTGAAAGCATTGCAATAGTCTGACTTGGCATCCGTTTTTTACGTGTAATTTTTAAAACAAGTAAATGAAATTATAAATGTTGGAAATCCTTCTAATCCTCATTAAATTACAAATTGAATGATACTAATAACGTTGCGCTGAGCAAAACTTAAAACTCACTTTTTTAGGTAAAAGAAAAAATTTACTTTTTTTGTAAACAGATTTCTTCCAATGATTTTGAAAATATTTCTAGGAATTAGACATGAAATGAACGTCTTAAATCAGTAGTTTGGCAGTAAAAAAATTATTTTCGATAAAACAAATTAAATTGTACCTTTTCGGTTCTAAAACTTTGTTGTTTGCAACGAATTCTTTTATGTAAACAGCTGATGAAAATTGTAAACAAAACTATAAGTTTAATTAAGTTTTGACTTTATCTCGTAATAAAAAATATCAGGAAAATTGTTAACTTTACAGTAATGGTATCATTTTGTTCCTTATTTAATCTAGATTAGAATATATAAGTCTTGTCTAATAACCTATTATCAAATTCCTAAGAGGTGGGAAATAAGTGAAGGATATCGTGTTTTTCACAATGTTATCTTATGGAATCTTGTGCTGCAGATCGGCCGCAAATAGTCACGTGACTTAGGCCCCGGTTGCATTCAGTTCATGGGTTTTTAAATAGTAATTCCAGGTATAAAAAATGCATGCTTGTAAACAATATTATGTATGTTTGCGATTGTATGCATCATTTCACAAACCAATTTCAATACATGTTAAACAAACACATTTGTTCATAACATTTGGTTTGCTTGATCTCATTATTACTTACTTACTTACTTAATTAATTACGTATTATAAAACACTACATTAAGAAGGATTAATCAAGGTAGGAAAAAGTTAAAAGAGTCTGGCGACGTTCAACTCAATAATTACCAAAATAATTTTGCCTAAATCTTTTTTTTTTGTCTCAACTCGATAGTAATTGGGTGAGTAAAAGATTAAGTGGCTCAAACTCGACGGTTTAAAGTTTTATGTGAACACTTGTTAGTCAGCGTGTTAAATTATGATATTAAATTTTACATTATTTATTATTATTATTATTATTATTATTAAAAAAAAAAAAAAAAAAAAAAAAAAAAAAAAAAGATTATACATTGCATTCATATAGTTTGTTAGGTTTGTGATGAGAATAATTAATTTCGACAAACAGCTAGAGTGCAAAACGATTGATATTGTTGGCCTTTAGAAAGGCCGTTTTGTTGTATCAATTAAATTAAACTGATATCCATTTGGCGGCGACTCGCTTGTTCCGTTGGTCATCCGTTGGCACACTAATCTCCAAGAACGTTTTCTTCGAACTCCGTTGTGGAAGAGGTACGCCAGGTGGCAATGGCGTTTGCACGATGGATTTGCCCAGAACAAGCAAGGCCACTCTCTGTTCCTCATTGAAGTCCAGCAGGCGAAAAAGTCCAGGCTTAAGCTTCCACAGGCGGTGTGTCTTGACTCCGAGAAACGGTGACTTAGTAGTGGGCCGGAGTCGTTCACTGGCCTCGATGACGGGAATCGGTCTAGTCACCTCACCTTCCTTCGTGACATCCGTTGTCGGGACGACCATGTGAGCCGGCTCTTAAGTTGGTCTCGGCTGCAAAACATAATTCTCCGCGTTGGCTTTCTTGTCCGAAAGAATTTCTCGGAGGATACTTCGGGGTTCCACGGCGTAAGCAGACACGACTACCCGCCGAGGCTGAACAGGAGTGGATAACGCCGGAGACTTGGGGAGTTTACCGGGCAACTGAGCAGCAGGGCCCCTCCGAGGCGTAACCACCTTTTTTGGCCGAGTCGGTTTCCTCAGAACCATGGGTAGTGTTTTCTGTGTTGCCGGCATCGTCGGGATGTAGGCTGGAGTCAAGTATAATCCCGCAGCATGGCCGTGGGGTAGTCATTAACTCTAGCTCGATTCTGGTTGGTCCAGCCGCTGAGCCAATGGTAGACGTCGGTTTCTCGCTGAGTCGCAGAAAAGTTGATAAAACCAGGAGCTACTCGCGCCACTGCATCACTCTACATCCGGCCGTCGTGGGACCAGCCAAGAAGCAACTCCGACCTCTCCCCGCAAGCTACCGGGACTCGGCGGATACCATCGGAGACACCGGGCATTCGGCGATGTCTTGGGAGAAGCGCAAGCCCTGCGTGGTACACCGCCTCGGAGTCTACGCCAAGCGTGATACCCTTGAGGTCACCTCGCTTACGCCGCTCGATGTCTACGAGGGTCGCCGACGAGTCACTGGGGCATGCGACGCCTACGTCCCGAGGAATGTCGCCGTGCCTGGGTCAGACTACTCCGGACTTATGCGAGGAGACTCGGACTCGCTGTGAGAAGATCACGGGACCGTTAGGTCCCTTCCCTCGTTTGCACTTAGTCGGCGGCTTCCTTCTTTACTGTCTTTTCTTTGCATGGCTTTGCGTGGGTTCTTTCTTATTTTTTTGGCAAACTAACACTCTAGTGTACTTAAACTATGTCCCTTACCTATTTCCTATCACACCCCCCACAAAACATACCCGGGTGGTTCGCGCAGAGCGTTTTCTGCGGTCCCCCACACCTTGGTTCACTCGGTCGGTTGGCCTGCCCAGCTACGAGGAACTGCCCCCTAAACTTGGTTGGTTGGCAGGCTTGTCCGCTACAGCCAAGTTCCTTTTTTTTCTACATTCAATTTGGCCTTGAACCTGTTTGAACCTGCTCAGGGGTAAAATATTAGTTTATTTATTTATTGAAGGAAAATCCACTTTTTATAAATTCCATACATTAGACAGACATAATTATTTTCTGAGATAAAGCAAGAATAATAACAATATTTTAAGTGACGCAAAACATAAATAGTTTACTCGATTATAGTCCAAAGAAACATTATAATTACAGCCCAAAATAAATATAACAGACACACGGATGAAGCCCGTAGTAAAAAACTAGACTTTTAGACGAAAATAAATTAACTTAACTAAACATTATAATTTAACTCGCGATTTCACGTAACAATATCGTTAGAAAATTATTTAATCATTTTTTTTGTACAAGTAAGTAATCATATCCCACGGTCATGAAACATACTCCAGTCGTCCCCTCTAGGTGTGCAGGGCAATGCGACAATCGGCTGACCCAGCGGAGGGCTTACCGCCGGCGTTAACAACTCGAGACGTCCCCTCTACTTGTGCACGGGTATGCAACAATCTGTTGACGGAGCGGAGATGTCTCGCCGCCTTCTACATTTAATTACGCGCGGGGGTTGCGCGGGGACACACATCAGCTGAACATGACGCACAATGTACCTTCACCTCCCGGCAACAGCGCTGAAACTTGTCCGGTGGAATTTCTAAGCGTATTCTGTACGGTACGCAGACAGCGGAAGCAACTCAAATGTTTTGACCGAGATGTTTTAAATTTTTCCGCCAAACGTTGTCTAGTAGACGCGCTTGTTATTAGGCGAATAAATTCAAGCTCCTTGACGGCGGTATTTATAACGTTTCCGCCAACTTTTGTTCAGTGATGCCGGGAACAGTTAGGCCAGTAAAATAAAATGGTTTGACCGAGATCTTTCAATTTTTTCCGCCAAACATTGTCGAGTAAGAGAGGTTGTACCAGGGGGGAATAAAGTTGCTTGAAAGCGATGTTTAACACTTTTCGGTCAAGTTTTGTTCACTAATGGCGGGAATTATTAGACCAGTAAAATATAATTCTTTGACAGTGACAAGGAATAAATCGTATAAACACATGTTATAAAAATACTTTGATAATCCGCAAGCCACCATTTTCCTTCTACACAAATTACTATTTTTTAATTCCATGAGTAATTGGTACACTTAACGAATTTGGTATTGAGAAAATAATATTTAACATCTCTATAACTTTCCGATTGATAATTAAAATTACTTCAATTCATTCTGATAGACGTATCTTTCGTGTATATATATATATGTAACATTTAAAGATATTTCTATAGTTTTTTTTCAAGCCTTCAACTTTCAGTGAATATATTTCTTTCTTTACACGATAAAAAAATATAGAGAAATGTTGTTTCTACATATCACTGTCGTCCGATGACGTATCAGTCACGTCACACACCCGTGACGTCACCGTATGACGTCATCACACGTCACACCCATGACGTCACAACCGTGACGTCACAACTGTGACGTCACACCCCTCACCTCACACACACACTCCACCTCCTCACCGTATGACGTCACACATACGTCATCACACGTCACTATTACGTAACCACTGATTAAAAACCGCTGAATTTGCGTTTGTCCTGAATCTCTTAAAATGCCTCTACTTATAACAACCTTAACATCACTATGTAAAAATAAACGGTATCAGTTAACTGACACATACTTTCTCCCAACAATATAAAAAAAGGTGTTAAAAGCTTCAAATATTATGTCTTGATGACTCAGTCAAATAGCTACCAGCTGAGCAGCGCTCGGTTGACCCTACGCGCGTCTGTGACTTTTAACAACGTACTGCGTTTACCGATAAACGAAAAATTGAATTTTCTCCGCAACCACTTTACGTAGAGCAATAATTTAAAATTCTGGATTATTTAGTTTTTTGAACTTGATTTAATGGTGATAAGTAAAATTTATTTCGAGACAACAGCTATTTTGAAAATCCAAAAAATTGATTTTTGAAACACTTTTTATTTTATAACTTTTGAACGCGCATTTTTCCGGAGATTCGGGTGGTGTAATTTTATTCACCATTTTAAGCTTAATAAACCATAAAATTTTAATCAAAATCGTTAGAGCCGTTTTTGAGAAATTTTGATTTTTGACGATTTTTGAGGGTTTTTGGGGGTAAACAACCCTTAAAAAACAAAAATTCAAAAAAATGAAAAAACGCCTGGAATTATTGTGAGTTTGGACCTACATACCAAATTTCACCAAAATCGGACCATGGGGTCATTCTCTAGCTCTGTTTACATCCAGACACACGGACACACGGACACACAGACACACAGACACACACACACACAGACATCACTCTGAAAACCACTTTTTTTGACTCAGGGGGCACCAAAATGGATAAATCCACAAACAACTCAAATTCGAAAATTTTGACGAACAATACTTTCTCCATATACTATGGTATAGGGGGAGAAAGTAAAATTTGCTAAAATGTTAGTTTTACTTGACATTACATTTTTACACTGAGAGAGTAAAAAAATCGAAAGACAAAAATTATTTCATTTTTTAAATTCACTTTTGAAAAATTGTATCATGTAATTATCTGTTAGTGTAGCTTAGCTTCTAAAAACTGACTAAACGCAGTTACAACGGGCTGCGGTGATTGGGTTTGGTGGTGTTGCATTTAATTATGTTGTAGGCTAGTTTAATTGTGATTATGTTTAAAAACCTATTATTAGTGCTGAATTATGTAATATTATTGATGAACAAACTAACACATTAAACAATACTATCTAGTTAAGAAAAAGATGTGTAAAAATGTCTTTTAAGAAAGCTTGGGATACTTCAAAGCCGTTGTGGCAGAGCCCATAGGTATTAAAACATTTTAATGCGCCTCTTTGTAGGCCAAAACTATCAGCCACTTTATTGCCTAATTTCGTCTTAATTGGTACAGTAATTGTAGTGTGGTTGTACCACACACAAAAAAAGAAAACCTACTCTTTAAAAGTACTAGTGGTATATTACAACGACAATATTTCCCTATTGGTTACGAGCTATGGGAGGAGTTCTATAAAAATATAAGATTGTAATTCCTTCACATGTCCTCATAATTTATGTTAAGTCTTGAACAAACAATTACTATTGATATTTTAGTTTTTATTACACATAAATGTAAACTATTTACACGATTTACTGTAGTAATTTTAATTACATATAACATTTATATACTTACTATCTCACACTCAGTTGTTATTATTATAACGTACCTTTTAGTGATTGCATTGTGCTCAAAAGTTTGAAATAACAAATATGAACATAAGAGTAAACTAATATCTAGGAATGGAAATGTTTATTTTTTTCCCTATAGCTTAACTTTACCGTTGACTTTTCCGTTTACGGGGGCCACCCTCCTAAACATCGACTAAACGCAGTTACAGCACTGCTTATTTGCACGTGTTAGTTTTTAGCCCTGTTACTTGTCCATTCTTCACAGATTTTTCCAATTCCTGTCAGTAGGTTTCAATGTCGCTCACTAACTGGATACTTTGTTCAACAATTATGGTTGATCGCACATTAAAATGGGACCCACCACGAAGGAGAAAAGGTCTGTGTTGCCTTTATATCCCATTTTTTATGTGGATTAGAAGTGATGTACTTTTGTTTTATATTAAGAGATGTTGAGTTTCATTAGTCAAGTCGTTATATAAATGTAGTTTTTGTATTCCATAAAATATGATGGTTTAAACGAGAAAGTACCCTAAATAATCTAAAAACACATAGGAGAACATGTTAAAATAACAGTATTTATATAAAAAATTTTAAGTTCAGTCAGCGCCGTTTGCAGGATGCACTACTACCTATCATTTGTAAGTAGAGGGTTTTTAATTTTAAGACAATTAGGAAAGTACTACTGTAGTTGTACGGCACTTTTGTATCTGTACAGCCTGCTCTATGGGAGGGGGGGAGGGGTCGTAAAACAATGGCCCGGGGTTGATTGTTTTCTATTCCACTAATGTGTTGATTGCAATCCGTTTACTGTTAGCGCCCCTTTGGGTGTGGTGAAGTTTCATTACAACGGTTAATTAATGTAACTAGCAAACGTGTTCACGGCCATTACCTTTGTTGGTTTTTTCATGTTATGTAAAGTTGTTATGAATGGTTTTGAGGATAATGTAATATTTAAAATACTTGAGGATGATAAATTATGTTAGAGGAGAGTATGAGGAGTTAGGAAACATTGCTTTTAGTTTATTGTGTTAAATATAATTTTCTTTCTTTCTTTTAAAGCAACTGTCAGTGAGGGTTATGTGTAATGAAATGCTGTACCTGACATTTGCAACATAAAAACTGAACAAGATGCAGTAAAAATATAAACGTTAAATTTGTTTGAAGATTTAATAAAGTATCTTATTAATAATTAAAAAATCAAATAATAGGAAAATTCTTATAATTGGAAAATTCGTTTTATGTATATTATTTAGAATTATAATAGCTAACTCTCGGTTTTAGCCGCTTTGTTTTGGAATTTCTATCAGCAACATTAGAGATAAGCAAGGTAATGGTTGTAACATGTTATCCGCTCCTGCTGATAAATTAGAAACACATTGCCAATGGTTCAATGCTGTTGTTCCAGCTCGTTTTTTTTCTTTCAAATGGTGCTTTAACGGTTCCTAAATGCCATGACAAAAATAATATTACCTACTATTTTTGGAATGGCAGTTAAAAATATCAATATAGTTCGGTGAAACGTACGTGATATTTCCATTAAAGAAAGTTTTACTAATTTTATTATAATATTTTACCATACATTAAAATTAGTTATTAAAATTAAAATTAATCACATGAAAATCTGTTGTTTTAGTAAGAATCCTATAAATATACAGCCCCATGTGTAACTGACTGACTGACTGACTCATCTACATAAATTCTAAGTCACTTCCAGGTGAGCTGAAAACTTGATTTTTGGCATGCGGGTGGCTTAAGATATCATACCCCCGGGAAAAGTCTGAAATCCGACAATTTTTCATTTCAACCCCCCCAAAAAAATAACGAAGGGTGGAAACCGGTAACCCGAAAATGTAAGGTTTTACTATTTTCGCTGTAACTTTTGAACGAGAGGTCCTATCTCGAATCTGAAGGAAAATCGTTAGTGGGGAATCAAACGCTCTACAAGTTAGGTCCTGTGACATTTTACCGTATCTCATCCCCTTCACCCTTAAAAAGGGGCGTACTTCCAAAATTTCAAAATTCGTCAACAAAAATTGGACTATTTTAATATTTTTCGTTTAGTATTATGGCACATCGATGAGTGAAATTTTGTACATATTATGTACTAATATAGGTCTAACTATAGTAGCACTCATTGATCTATTTCACCTAAGTTTAGTCCAAAAAAATCGTAAACAAACGAAAATCTTAACATTTTTTCATGGATAGTGTTTGTAATTTACTTTTACCTGGTAAATATACTGCTATATCGATACATGTTTTAGCAATATTGTATTTTATTTTAGATTCTCTACAAGATTTGTCTTATGACATTTTACCGTATTTCATCCCCTTCACCCTTAAAAAGCGGCGTATTTCCAAAATTTCAAAACTCGTCAAAATATTGCACTATTTTAATATTTTTAATTTACTATTATATGGCACATCGATGCGTGAAATTTTGTACATATTATGCCCTAATATAGGTCTAACTATAGTAGCATTCATTAGCCAATTTCAACCTAAGTTTAGTGCAAAAATCGTAAAACTCGAAATCCTTAACATTTTTTCATTTATACTGTTTGTAATTAATTTTCTTTTACCTGTTAAATATACTCCTTTATCGATTTATGCTTTTCCAGTAATGTATTCTATTTTAGATGCTCTACAAGTTTGGTCCTATGACATTTTACCGTATCCCATCCCCTTCACCTTTAAAAAGCGGCGTATTTCCAAAATTTCAAAACTCGTAAACAAATTTGCACTATTTTAATATTTTTCATTTACTATTATGGCACATTGGTGAGTGAAATTTTGCACATGTTATGCCCTAATATAGGTCTAACTATAGTAGATTCATTGGCCGATTTCAGTCTAAGTTTAGTCCTAAATGGTCGTACAACACAAAATTCTTAAAAAAAATGTCAAGTATACTGTTCGTAAATTGATATAATCTGGCAAATGTACTGCAAATTTGATATTTTTTGCCAGTATTATATTTTATTTTAGACGCTCTACAAGTTCGATCGTATGCGATGTTGCCGTATCTTACCCCCTTCACCCTTAAAAAGGAGTGTACTTTCAGAATTTCTAAAATTTTTTTAAAAATTGTGCTATTTTGATATTTTTATTTACTATTATGTAATATATATGCATAAATTTCTATTTATTTTATAACCTCGACAGGTTCTATCTGTAAAAAAAAGCTTTTTGCCAATTTCAATCGAATTTTAGACAAAAAAAAATAAATTGTAAAAACACAAAATTCTCAACATTTTTTCATGTTAAGTGTTCGTAATTCACTTAAACTTAGTAAATATACTGATATATTGATATATGTTTCGCCATTACTATATTCTACTATAGACGCTCTACAAGTTTGATATTGTGAAAATTTGGAGTATCTCGCCCCCTTCACCCTTAAAAAGGGGTGTAATTTCAAACTTATACATTCTTCCACAAACAATTCGCTATTTTAATGTTTTTTATTTACTATTATGGCGCACAGATGCCTCAAACTTAGTAAATATTATTGACCCAACTAGTTCTTACTATTTAAGAAGCCATTGATCAATTTCAATCAAACTTAAGACCAAAAAAATTGAAAAAAAACACGAAACTATTGACATTTTTGCATGTAAAGTGTTTGTAAATTACTTTATACTAAAAATTTTACTGCCATATTGATTTTTATTTCGCCAATACTTTGTTCTATTTTAGACGCTCTACAAGTTCGGTTTTTTGCGATTTAGCAGTATCTCACCCCCTTCACCCTTGAAAAGGAGCGTACTTTCACGATATTGAAAGTCTTTCACAACAATTGCTCTATTTCAACATTTGTTACTTGACTATTCGTTGTTTCCACGTATTTTTTTTTAACTTCCTCTAAACTACAAACGGCGATTTTCTTTCGGCAACGATTTGTTATCGTCTACTAACACTTCGGGGGAACCATTGTAGGGGGCATGGGGGCGGAGCCCCCATCGAGCCGTAGGCGAGTCTAAATACTATACAACCCGATGTGAAACTGACTCACTCACTGATCACGTATACAAAGTATTTTGGATTTCCGGATGAGCTAGAAACTTGAAATTTGGTACACACGTAGTTTGTATGGTCAATAAAAAGGGAAAATCCCAAAACATTGTATTTTCAAATTTTAACCCCCTCAAAAAAATTAAAAGGGATGACATCGGTAATCTGAATATGTGAGGGTTTTTTATTTTCGCTGTAACTTTTGAACGGGGAGTCCTACCTCAAATCTGAGGCAAAATCGTTAGTTGGGAATTAGACGCTCTACAAATTTGGTCCTGTGACATTTTACCGTATCTCATCCCCTTCACCCTTAAAAAGGGGCGTACTTCCAAAATTTCAAAATTCGTCAACAAAAATTGGAATATTTTAATACTTTTCGTTTAGTATTATTGCACATCGATGAGTGAAATTTTGTACGTATTATGCACTAATATAGGTCTAACTATAGTAGCATTCATTGATCAATTTCAACCTCAGTTTAGTCCAAAAAATCGTAAACAAACGAAAACCTTAACATTTTTTCATGTATAGTGTTTATAATTTACTTTTACCTGGTAAATATACTGCTATATCGATACATGTTTAAGCAATATTGTATTCTATTTTAGATGCTCTACAAGATTGGTCCTGTGACATTTTACCGTATTTCATCCCCTTCACCCTTAAAAAGCGGCGTATTTCCAAAATTTCAAAACTCGTCAAAATATTGCACTATTTTAATATTTTTAATTTACTATTATATGGCACATCGATGCGTGAAATTTTGTAAATATTATGCCCTAATATAGGTCTAACTATAGTAGCCATTCATTAGCCAATTTCAACCTAAGTTTAGTCCAAAAATCGTAAAACTCGAAATCCTTAACATTTTTCATTTATACTGTTTGTAATTAATTTACTTTTACCTGTTAAATATAATCCTATATCGATTTATGTTTTTCCAGTATTGTTTTCTATTTTAGATGCTCTACAAGTTTGGTCCTATGGCACTTTACCGTATCTCATCCCCTTCACCTTTAAAAAGCGGCGTATTTCCAAAATTTCTAAACTCGTAAACAAATTTGCACTATTGTACTGCAAAATTGATATTTTTTGCCAGTATTATATTTTATTTTAGACGATCTATAATTTCGATGGTATGCGATTTTGCCGTATCTCACCCCCGTCACCCTTAAAAAGGAGTGTACTTTCAGAATTTCTAAAAATTTTCTCAAAAATTGTGCTATTTTGATATTTTTATTTACTATTATGTAATATGTATGCATGAATTTCTATTTATATTATGACCTCAACAGGTTCTATCGGTAAAATAAAACTTTTTGCCAATTTCAATCGAATTTTAGCCCAAAAAAAAATTGTAAAAACACAAAATTCTCAACATTTTTTCATGTTAAGTGTTTGTAATTCACTTAAACTTGGTAAATATACTGCTAAATTGATATATGTTTTGCCATTACTATATTCTATTATAGACGCTCTACAAGTTTGGTTCTATGACATTTTGGAGTATATCGCCCCCTTCACCCTTAAAAGGGGGTGTAATTTCAAACTTATACATTCTTCCACAAACAATTCGCTATTTTAATGTTTTTTATTTACTATTATGGCTCACAGATACCTCAAACTTAGTAAATATTATTGGCCCAACTAGTTCTTACTATTTTAGAAGCCATTGATCAATTTCAATCAAATTTAAGACCAAAACAATTGAAAAAAACACGCAATTATTGACATTTTCTCATGTAAAGTGTTTGTAAATTACTTTATACTGAAAATTTTACTGGCATATTGATTTGTATTTCGCCAATATTTTGTTCTGTTTCGGACGCTCTACAAGTTCGGTCCTTGCGATTTGGCAGTATCTCACCCCCTTCACCCTTGAAAAGGAGCGTACTTTCACTTTTTTTTAACTTACTCTAAACTACTAACGGCAATTTCCTTCGGCATCGATTCGTTATCGTCTACTAACACTTCGGGGGAACCATTATAGGGGGCATGGGGGCGGAGCCCCCATCGAGCCGTAGGCGAGTTATTTTTTTATAATGTTCAATTACAGTTATTTTTAATGTAATAATATCAACTTCAAATTGTTGTCCATATAAAGAGCGTACCTAATTGGATCACCTATAATGGAACTTTGTTTTTGTGAACAGATTATTCGGTAAATTTTTTAATTTATATACACGTAGTATACCATGTTTTAATACCAAATTTAAAAATATCTTACTATAAAATAACGGAGGGTTTAAGATATTTCTAAACGAAAACAAGCTTTCTTTGCAGTTACGCTACTAAAATTATGCGTTTTCGTTGATAAAATTCTGAATTTCTCCGTGATTTACGGTTAGAGGTTTTTAAAATTGTTATTTATGAATAAAAAAAAAAATTTACACATTTTAAGTGTTTTATACTAATTTTAAATGTTTTCGAAATATTAAACTTTGACAATTTAAAATGGCCGCATTTTGAAAAAAATGTAGAAACGTCATGACCATAAGTAAATCAGTCTTGACGTATTAGCCATGCCATGTTTCAACTCACAACGTCAAGTGGTTTTAAATATCTCACGAGCTAAGCCAAAATCACAGAACGGGTAGAAAACTTGGCCCAATGTTATATTGTAAAATATGTTTTTCACGATGCAAGACACAAAAATACAAAAGGGTCACAGTTCCATTACACCCTAAACAAACTTTTTGTATATCCTTACAGGAGGGTGAAGCCAACCATGTTTTTAGCGGGATCGATTCATCTTTTCCATTAATAACAAAGGAGATAGCAACGCCGAGCCGCCGCCGCCACTCATCATCCCGTATCCCCGACAATGTGAAACACAACGCAACGCGACGCGACGCGGCTCTCGGTGGCGGTTTGAAAATATTGTCACTGCTCGTTATACGATGATACCTACTGAGTAACACTTAGATATAGCATACATATTACATAGGGTAGACATACTGTGTTCTATTAAATTAAATAGTTAATTAATTGGTACTATTTAAGAATATTTAAGTTACTGTCTTAAGATGTTGATCGCAAATAATACAACATAGTATTTAGTAAAATTTGTTACACACAATAGTACATTCGTTACAATGGCCAAAAATGGTGGCTTTCTAACCCAATATCGTGATTTAATATCATGACGAAGATGAGCGAAACGATTAAAAGTGTTAGGGCCCAAAATTTTAAAAGTGACGTTCGAAAACAGGTGATATTGATGTAGTATAATGTATATATTATTAAGTATGAGACTGAAAAGTTTCTTAAAGATTGAGCTTAATAAATTCAAAACTATATCTATATAAGTACTTATAACCATTCATTTACTGGAAATCAAACGTTTTATTTACTCAATAAATCCAATAGGTCACAATGGTATATCATATAGTGTTCATGGAATCTCAAGAATCGTGTGTGGTAAATACCCAACGGTAAACCACTACTTCCTCTGGGACTATAAACCCAGATGCTGGTTTCATGAATTAGAAACACCGCACTTTATAGCCGAGCCAGTCTAACGCATTTTACGGTGCTTGAGGTGAAACGGAAATTCAGCATGATTTGTTAATGCTTGATTATGAGCACATGATCTAAGTCAAATTGTTGATCTGTTTAGCCATTACATCGTTTTTGGGGTTTTGTCAATAGATAATGAAAAATTACATATTTTATTATTTTTTTATCACTAACTTGTTTATTAAAGATATAATTAAAAAAAACATTTTGCTTAATAAGTAACACTGGTTTTTATTACATATTTACTGAAATTAAATAAAAATACAAACATATTTATTTTGGAGATTTGGTACTTTGGTAATTATATCCGTACCAGATTGACCAAACCTTACAATATGGCTTCAACTCACTTTTGTTTTGAGTATCATTGTAAACATATTAAGTTTACACCAATAGCAAACTATACAATACTTATAGCAGTATTTATAATGTGTGTTAAAAAGTCAAGAAACGGATTCATATTTATTTTCCAATTTGGTATAAATAAGAAAACTTTGTACATGTAAAAGCCATATAAATTACTTTTTCAGACCTTTGTAGGGTATGTACGTCTCCAGGGGTCAGCCATAAAGATAAAAAAATATTAAATGAAAGCATTGACCAATATATACATCAAATAAATATTATTTTTAATAGGCAAATGTAATTTTCCTTGCAAATTCCATTAGGGACATCAACCAAATAGAATTATATGGAAAAACGTTTATTGGCCTGTTTCATGTGATAGATAGTTTGAAAGGGTTTTGCATTCTGAAAAAAATGTGTCACAATCCCGACCTCAAATGATCTAGAGTTTCAAAGCTTATTGCTCTTTTTGTTTTCGGCAATATGATTTTAATGTAAAGTTTGATCATCAGCCATTTCCACTTTTTAGGTCGGGTTTGAGACATTTTTCTCTATTATAAATAACTTAAATTTTATGTACATATTTACTCATGCTTATTTTTAAGATGTTCTTCTGCCGGACATTATGGAGGAGTCAAAACCCTAAACATGTGTGAAAAAATACATTTATATGGCTTATATACATGTACCAAGTTTCGTTACTAGGACTGAATTGGTAAAATAAAAATGAAAAATAGTAATCCGTTTCGGGACTTTTCAACGCATTTTTGCATGTTTCAGAACCAAGCACCTGCGTCAATGCATACTACATAAGACAATTTTATTGGAAATACCATAATCATAATTTAACTCTAAAAAAACATTTACTATATCTGTTTATAAAGCTAAATCCAGGGCGATAAGAGATTACACTCCAGCATCACTCGTACTATGCAGACTAATCAACCCTTCAGGGAAATTACTCATGGCACTTACATAGATAATGGCATATGTGATCCATAGTCTGGTACCTTGCTCCTAAGCCTTGTCACTTTCTCTTTTGTGTTTTGACATTTCTATTTCCATTAATTATATCTTTCTACTCTAGTGCGGAATAGATTTAGTACAGTCTATTGCTTCCGATGATGATCCATGTCGCCTATTGCTAAGGTCGGGCCGGATATGAAAAATCATTCCGACTTTGATGATAGTAAATTACTAAGAGGAAGTAAAGTTTATATGGATAGTGAATTTTGTATCCATAATTTGGGAGGCTGTCCGCAGAGGTGGTTTTCGGGACCTAAATCTGCCTGTGGTAGGTAATCATGGATGTTCAAATGTGGAGCAGATAGGATCTTAAAATATTCCCTAACCAGTGATTTAATTTGTCTTACTTCAGTTGGAGCGATATTGCACAGAACCGGGGGCCATGGTAGAAGAGTTGCCATGAGTGTACCACTAAAAGGCTATCATGGCACATTTAGCTAGTGATCTCTTTGATATCTACAACCTTAGGCTTAAAAACGTATTAGAGGGCGTTGAACTAAGAACAACTTAAAGTTTTTTTTTTTATTGTTGTCTACCTTTCGTTGCTATTTCGTTACCCTATCAGCAACCCATAAAAAAATGTTGAAAATTGAAATTTCAAAACCGTTTTAGTCTAAGTACTTTATTTCCAATGGTTGAGGCAATGTTAAAACTTACTTTTCGAACAAAATACTCTTAGATCCGTAAATTCAAATACAGCATATTTATAACATAATTTTTAACTCATGTACACATGTTCAGAAGTACATTTTGATTAGTTTTTGTATTCACTAACTCTATATTTGTGTAGATTTAGTTTTTAAGACACAATGATTGTGAAATAATTCAAATATTCTACAATTGTATAATAAAATTTTATAGAATATCTGAAGTTTAATACATCCTTTTTTATGAATTTGTTTCTTGATATCAGAATGACTGATGGATTACCACATGACCTCTTGTAATCAAACATTACCTGCCTAACTTAATAATGACGTCAACGTTAACGAATTGAATTATTGTCAACGCAACTGGGATTGTTTGTCACAGTTCGTCCGGGGCATCCTCCTGGAAAAGAAAACCGATCTGGACCGCGAAGTGGCCCAGATCCCTTGATCGAGCGGCTGGATAAGGAGCGAGCCCCACGGGCGTAAGCCAAATCTAGGCCTAGCCTGACGTAATGTGACAAACAATTCCAGGTTAGATTCCTAAAGAGTAGAGGAGGTTTTTTAGTGGGTAGACCCGTTTTTAGGGGAGCCCCACACTACAGGCTGGCCACCTGTGTGCGTAATGCATTTTTCCGCCTCTCCCTCAAAAAAAAAAAAAAAAAACTTTTGAAAGCAATGCAAAATATTTTAACTATATCAAACTAAAAGATTCTTGATTCCCACGGAATCGTGTTTCTACATAAAATTGTTACATAGGGCTAAACATTTCATGAAAACCCAATTTTTTTAATTGTTTAATATATTTAAAGTTCAATGTCTAACTTCAGTTGGAGCGATATTGCACAGAAGTTATATTTGCTAATGCTAGTTGCTAATGCTTAGTTTTACGGATATTTTACAAAATACCATCTCGATGTTCCACTAGAATCTCGAGAATTTTACATAAAAGACACAGTTCAATTTACCATTGCCAAAAATTAATGTTACATAATAAAATAAATGATTTCTTATTAATAAATGAAAAATTTGTTTAGTAAAAATTATGACAATCAAAATCATTACCAAACGCGTAAATGAAAAACACACTATAAAAATAGTGTTGAAAAAAAAACGAAAATTACCTTTATTTACAACAATAAAAGTTTAAAGGATAATATTTTATTAAATTACATCCATCAATGATCAATAAAAATTATTGATTTTATGGTTAAAAGAATAATGTTTGCCATAAAAAAAGTAAAAGTAACAAGTAAAAAGGGTAATATGAACCTTTTTATTCTTTAGATAGTTTTCTCTGCGTTTCATTGAATCTCCGTAAGGTTAATTTGCAAAAATGCTGTAAAACTTACAATGAAATAAAAATTCCACGTTTAAATGTATCTATATATTTAAAACACAAAGTTAAAAAAACCTTTGGACACTTCGTCTGTGACTTTTACTGGACCGATTTACATGCGGGTTGTACCAAAATAAACGTTTTCGGTTCTATATTAGCAGGTTTTATTCGTATTTCAAAAATATTTACGTTAAATCTGTCAAAAATTAAAAATAAACTTTTCTTATGGAGATTTAACATGGGAAAAAAGCTAACATTTCCAATCCTTTGGACAGTTCGTCTGAGACTTCCACTGGACCAATTTACACGCAGTTTGTACCAAATAAAACGTAAACCTTTGTATATTAGCAGATTTTATTTACTTTAACGTTATCTTACTTCCTTAAATTAAAAATATCGACATTTTCAAACCTTTACAATTTATTTATTTTACACGCTTTCAATCAGCTGATTGTAAACACACGAGGTGTTTAGTCTAAATACAGTGGATGAGCAAAAGCTCAAGAAGGATTTGGTTTATTATGGCCAGTACCTAAAACGTTTACAATTATTATGATGTATTGTCATTTATGAAAAGAAAGTTGCTTAATCATATAATTGACGTTATCTTACTCCCTTAAATTAAAAATGTCGACATTTTCAAATCTTAACAATTTATTTAATTTACACGATTTCAATCAGCTGATTGTAAACACACGAGGTATTTTGTCTAAATACAGAGTGGATGAACAAAAGCTCATTAGGGATTTGGTTTATTATGGCCAGTACCTAAAAACGTTTACAATTATTATGATGTATTATGCTTTAAATGGAAAGAAAGTTGCTTAATTTTATAAAATAGCTGATTGCTTTAAAATTAAGACTAAATTTTAAAGGTTTAGGTTAAATAAATTGCTCACATTTGTATTAAAAGAAACGGATGTATCGGAAATTCTTTGTGATATCAATTTGTCGTTTGCAACGTTGTAATGCTTTACATTTACTTACCTTAACGACAGAATTTGTGGCGCAGTCCGTAGCGTGACTTACTCCAAATCAGACGGCTCAGGTTCCAGACCGATCTTCACATTTATACTTTTTGTAGTGTGTCCAATAACGGTGTCACTAATAAGTGTTTTACTGATGGCACCGATATTTATTTTAAGCAAAATAGATACATTAAAATATTTATAGGCCTGTTCAAACTCAAAAAACTTATTTATTAAACTAGCAAGTTTACAAATTGATACTGTAGGCTTGCTTATTTTTTGATGTTTTTAACTAATAGAACGCTTTGATTAGGCTACTAAGGTTTAGGCCTAAGTAAACAATCGATTTGTTATGTTTATAAAATACTAAAGAGTGTCTGTGTTACATATTTAAGGGTGCAGCATTATTGTTTTTAAGGAATATGCCTATAGGCCTACTTTGACAGACACTCCAAATAAAATTATGTAATTTTCTGTGAAATCCATTTGTATTCTTTAAATTTTGATAGTTATTGAAACTTGCACACTACAGCATAAATATTGCGATATGAAAGTGGTTATAAATGGTTTCTCTACGTTCTATCCTACCCTAATACACCAATATTTGTTAAAGCCAACCATCATAAGTTAAAACACTCTAGGCCTTTCCTAATTCTTGAAAAAAATGTTAAGAACAATTTATCCAATAGGCCTACAAGTGGATATTGGTCTACTTATTTCTGATGTTGTTGAACCTAATAGAACGGTTTCCTTAGGCTAATTAGTTTTGCGCCTACCTAAACAATCAAATTGACATGTTTATAAAATACTAAAGAGTAGGGCCTATAAGTGCAAGGATGCAACATTATTGGTTTTAAGGAATAGGCCTACTTTTCCGACGCTCCAACTAAAATCGTAGTATTTTCTGTAAAATATATTATTGTTCTTGGTATGGCAGTTCAAAGAAGTACATTTTATAGACTACCTTACATGTTTGCACTATTATAGCGTTTCATTTACCACTAATGGAGCTATATCCGTCAAGTATCGACGGGCAACAACTAGTATATACTATTTACGTTGTATTTCATTGTAATGAATAAAATTGATTTGAGAGAGTTAGGAAAACTGTAGCCTGTAGTGTGATATTCCAATTTATTTTGTTTGATTTTATTTTTATTTTTTATTTTTTTGAAGGCAGGGGAAATGCAACTACGCACACAGTTGGCCAGCCTGTAGTGTGACTCCCTTAAAACGAGTATACACACAGTAAAAACCTCCTATACTCTATAGGAATCTAGCCTGGAACTGGAATTGTTGGTCACGTTACATCAGTCTAGGCCTAAATTAGCCTAAAAATTCCCATTGGATATCAACAGACGACTTATATTGGACTGCGGGCCCCGAAATTGGCCATCAGCTTACTAAGCTTACTAAGGACTATCTTAGAGCCATCGTCTGCCGTACGGTATGACAGTACAACCTTAAAAAGTCAAATTTTACGTACATTTCATGGAATTGTACGTAAAATCCTTTAAACAATATAATATTAAATATTATCTGATGTTGTCGTCTTTATTAAATTAAATAGTTTATATGAGTGTTCTCGTATAATACTAACATACAACATGAACTTGTGCGTATTTTTAAACTCGTGTATTACCCTCTCCGTTCATACCGCATCATCCCAGCCAGCACAGATCCTTACGTCAACCTTTTTAAATAATTTATAAACCATTTATGAGAAATGGGAGTAAGACAAACATTGCCTAATACCCTTCAAAAAGATTATTCTCAGAAACGGTTATGGCAGGGAACCTTTTATTGACCTAGCAGTTATTCAGCCAAGCGTAAACTAAACACCCTTTGTCGACGGCCACCCCAACCCTAACTTGGAACAATGAAAGCGGACCAATGGCAAGCTACGATGCCGACGTCCCACAATTCCTTGCAAGAAAGACGCAGACGCTCTGTTTCTAAACGTCCGACGTCCGTCCAGCCATCCGCCATTATTAATCTTTCAACACTTACTTGTGCGTCTTAATACGGTGTTTTATTTTGTGATGATGTTAGTGTTTTACATTCTTGTTGTGTATTAAGAAGTTCGGCGATTAGAAGAAAAATATATGCACTCTATAGTCAAAGGTAAGTGTAATTAATTGTTATTACTATTTTACTGACAACTAACCGACATTCATTTTGAAAGGCAACCTTAAGTTAGTATCTTTTCGTGAAATAACTTGATTTTTTAGTTAAAAGTGTTTTAGCCAGTTGTTATGTAATAGAATTGGGCTATAAGACATCGATCCTATATTGAAGTCAATCAAACACCAATAAAAATAACAAACCAACAACCTAACTAATCACCTGTTAAAAGAACCAATCAAATAAATTTTAACTTTGCCTTTTTAAAATTTTTCCCAAGTCCATGCCCATAAATCCACTTCTTTGGCAAACTATAGTATAATTAGGTAGGCTAACTATGCAGTTTAGCTGCCACCTCATAAAAATTAATTTTTTTGTACAAACTGTCCCAAATTACCCAAATTTTGCAAATTATAGTTTTTTCATGGAAAAAATCGGAAAACATTTCTTCCAAAATAGGTCGTGTGGGTACTCAAAAGGACGGGGAAATCGAGCTGAACGCAAATGTTAAAAGATTATCAAAATCCGTCTATCAATAATGAAGTTACCGCCGGGAAAGCGGGAAAAATGCGGAAACTGGTTTATGATATTTTTATTCACAAATATGTCAAGGGGGTATTCAAATTAACCGGGATGTTAAGCTGATTACAAATATGAAAATAGGAAATTGCAGGAAAAGCCATCAGATGAAATTTGTTGCTGCAATAGAGCACACATTCCTCGCTTCGCCCTCCCCTAGTCCTCGCTTCGGTCAATCCTTGCACCAATGTGTACCGGGCCTTAGTTTATATACAGTACTATATGCATATTTAAAAACTTATATTTACATATAAGTTAAGTTAGTCCTAGTATAAAATATTATGTTATGTAACATACAGTAACCTAACTAACCAAATCTAACTTAAACTAAACTTACCATCATGTGAGTACTAACTTGGTATTTGTTATTCCATAATTATGTATATTTTCATATTTTCCATAAAACTGCTCAATATGACTCACATGATCGCTAGGCCTTGGTTAGGTTAGGTTAGTTAGGTTATGTTACCTATAACAAAATATTTTATCCTAACTTAGGCTATATGGAAATATAAGTTTTTAAATACGCATATAGTCTAATAACTAAAACTCTTTACGTTTAATCAATAACTACGGTTCATTTTAGGAGTGCACCGTATTTCATATGATGTTACCATTGTTAAGTTACTAACCTAGGGCTTCACCCACCTGATATTTTTCCAGTGTGATGATTAGAATATCCTTCATTAAATGTTCACAATTTTTGTGAAAATTTGACTATGGATACCCTAATCTTCGCACTGCAAATATCAAGTGGGAGAAGCCTTAGTAACATAGTGACATGGAAAATTTACCAGATACAGAAGTCTCACGCAATGCTAATTTCTGTTACCTACACAAAATTTTGTAGTTGAATCGGCGAGATATTAAGAGGCCCTGTGACCAAAACTGGCCAAGTGACGGTGCCAATCCGACAGCTGCTGGCCGGCCGGCAGTCCGGCTGAGTCCACGGATCGTTAATGGTACTTGGCCGGTTTTGCTTGCAGCGCCTCCTATGATCAGGCCGGTTCAACCACAAAATTTTGCATAACATAAATGAGCATTGCATGAGACTTCTGTATGTGGTTAGTTTTTCTATGATGTTACTATGTTACTATTGTTGGGAGATGACTTGTTGGCTGTTGGTAAGGGGAATAACCCCACCATTATCAGCTGTTAAATAGCATTGAAATAAAGTAAGACATTAAAAATTAACCAATAGGAGATCTAAAAATCACGGAGGTGGGGGTAACCTCCCCTCAATCCCTTTTTCCCTAGCTGGCCAACAAGTCATCTCCCAACAGTAGGGCTTCACCCACCTGATGATATTTCTGCATGCGATGTTTAGGGTATCCATAGTCAAATTGAAAATTTAATGAAGGATACTCTAATTATCACACTGGAAAAATATAAGGTGTGTGAAGCCCTAAGTTAGTAAAATAGTAACATCATATCACTCCCACCAGAATTTACCATGTGATATAGGAATAACAGTGAATTATTTAAAAGCTTTCTTTTAAGATTGTACAGAAATTTAAAGTTCTTATACACTGTTCTTTTCATTGACTAAAAAGTAATGTAGGCTAAATGTAATTTAAGATGTGTGGAATTATGTATAATATGACCTTTAAAGCATGTCTCTTTACACTTTTAGGTACTATGGTTTTTTTTCCAAATTTATTGTATGTATAAACCCTTGCTCTAATTTAATATTTACATTACTGCCATAGCAACAATACACTTAACATTAGTAGTAGAAAAAGAATATCAATAAAAGATCTAGGCCTAGGCCCTAATACTTTATATGGCTCATACAATATTTTAAAGAAAGTATTAAATATCAAAACCAGACTCAATCTTAATTTCATTTTTTAGATTTTTTTCAGGCATACTTTTATAGGCCTAGACTTAGGCCTAAATACTGAAAATTTATATACCATGTAATAGCTTCTCAAAGGTAGTTGGGGGACGGGACGGTAAAAGATTAACAAAACATTCTGACCTACTAAAAAACCAGCAATTTCAATTTTGTTCCTTTAAATAGCCGGTATTTTATTGAGTACAACGTTCGCTCTTCATATAGGAATGATTAAAATTGTAGCATCAAACAGGTGACTTCCAGTTTTCTTTAACAAACTCTGATCAATCTGCTACGACTAATTCAAACTGTTTTAATATCTTTGTAGGTCAACCCGAAAACAAAGTACAACAGTAAAACATGACCACAAAAATAAAATGCTGGACACTAAAAGTCAAAAGACATATCTTGTCCAGTTAATGACAGAACACATTTGACTAATCTAAATTTGGTCAAGTGCTGATGAGGGATATAGACCTACATTTTACATTTTGAAATATAAATCTTTGAACACTTATTCATCAAAGAAATTTGAATTACATGGCTACTGTTTTTTTATTTGTGTTTCAGAAGCATGCTTGAGAACATAGGGGAGCCACTACAAAGAATAAACTGCAATCATGCCACGTTTGCGACTGCCTAATACAAGCAAAATTCAGTGAAGGGTAATGGTATGTTTTTTTTTAGGTTTTCAGATAAAAAAACTTATTTTAGTTGTATTTATAAATAACATTATTACACCTATGACTTCAAGGAGCCTTACATATAGGTGTAATTTAGTGTTAACCGCTCATCACTTTAGAGAGTAGTTTTTTAAACTGTTTAATGCCTGGTTTTGCCAATTTTTACAGATTAAGTGTTGATACCGGGGTCAATTTATTCTAGTATGCGGAGGTAGCTTCTGCTTCGCGCCCGATCGCGAGGCTCTCAGCACGGGGTGTCTTCCGCTTTTGCCCGATCAATTTACAGAAAATAATTGTTCTAGGCTAGTTGTTTTTTATTAAAATTATTTATTTAGTTTGTGTAAAGTTTTTTTTATTATTTTAAAACAGATTATAAAGATTTTTATTAATAATTTATACATGGAATGACTTTTCTGCCCTCGAAACGCATCTCAACTAACTGGTGTAAATGATTATACGGTAGATAATGAGAAATAAAAGATAATTTAAATAATTTTGTGTTAATAAAAGTAGGAAAAAAGCTGTAAAACTAAATTTGTGAATCCTTACTTTATCAAAGTGGTACAAAGATAGATGATTGATGCAAACAATATTATTTCAATTTACAAATTATTCTAAATAACACAGAATCTACACTCTTATGAATTTTACGTAATCATCGTAACATCATAATGTATTTCATTTTTATGAAGTGATATGAAAAGTGCTTTTATTGCTAGAATTCTTAAAACTAAACGATGTGTATTTATCACTAATACAACAATAGTATCCTGGACCGTCTGTTGCGGTTTAGCTACACCTGGTCAGTAAAAATAATACAATATTTTTTCAGTTTGTTGAATGAATAAACATTTTTTACGATAGATATCCTGGTTCTGACACAGAAAACAAAACAAAAAATCTTGTCCATACTATAAGTGTATTTAATTATTTTTAGCTGCTTTTTATGCTCTATCTGTTTTGAAATAGATATATTTCTTAGACGGATAAAACAAATTGGTATTTAAATTTTAATTAACATAATTATACTTACTAGTCTACTTGTTTTTCGAAATTGAGCAATTTATTTTGATACAATACAAAACATTTACATTTGGTTCTAAATCAACAACAACTGACCAATCCAATATTGTGAATATCAGTAATCACAAAAAACTAGCCGTAAATTAATATATGTTAAAAATGTTCAAGCCAAACCCAATGTTATTCTAATGGGAACATTTAAAATTTAATTTGTGTATAGCGCCCTTATTTTATGTCCGATTTTCATTAATTTTTGGCGGAAACAACTACGGACCAAGCCTTAACCAACAACACCAAACACTTGAATACCGGTATCGGTTGAAAATTTTAGGACAAAAAACCTGGTTCTCAACACAAAAAACCCTTTGCGTATTAAATAAGTATAGATTCTACTTCAGCCTAATTCCTTGAATCCTTTTTGCATATCTATGTTGTATTAAAAAAAAATACCTAGATAAAATATTGTAGCGTGAAAATACATAAAAAGTAATAATCCCATTCCACTCTATAATACATTAATTTGCACGTCTTTGTCAAAAAATATTTTTCCAATTTTTGATTGCGTATAAGCAACGGTTCAATATTATTGCGCCCAATGAAGAGTTAATAAACACTGTGCAAATTATACTATTATGGTGAAAACTTTGTGAATTTTGATTCGCAATAGGCAGCCATGTCTAAGAGGATATCAATGAATGCATCTCCGCCCACGGTCGCGAAACAGATCCGTCATATGTACTCAGTCAGTTTCGTGCTGCGGTGGTTAGGCAAACTTATTAAGCAAAAAGCATCAATTTAATGCCTAATAAGCCAGGAATACTTTTAAAAGGTCATTTACGGCAATGGGGTTTCGGTTTGGATAATTGATATTCGAAAAATCGACTTTTTACTGTATTTTTAGCAGTCAAGATGGCAGAGCACTGTACAATTATGCCTGCTGAAGGGAGAACTAAGACCTATTCAAGTGGATAATACATACAGTATTATTGTGATTGAATGTCATTGACACTACATTTAATTACAATGTCACATACACTCTTGTCAGTTATGACACATTAAGTGTAGGCCAGCAAAATATGCATTTATGTATGAGAGTCTAGTTAGCAGAGAGTGAAGAGTTAAAAGGGGTGGCGTCTCTATAAAGATGTAGGCCTAAGATAGGTGAAGCAGATACAATCCTATACTCTAATACGAGTAAGGTATATTTTTATGTATGTATGTTTGCACATGTAACTCAAAGACTGGTTGAACGATTTTCTCCAAACTTTGCAAATAACTTAGTACTGAGATAAAAAAAATTGAAACACATATCTTTATGCCAGGAAAAATCTTACTCTTTTTCTAAATAGTCTAGGCCTAATCTTTAATTGAAACTTTAAAAAAAATTAACATTGGCCCACGTGTTCCAGTATAAACATGTGGTTTTGCATCGCAGCCAGTTAATAAATTATTTATTGTTAACTACAGTTTAATAAAAATAAGATAACATTTTTAAAATTGTACTTTATACTATGGTGAATTCAACGAGGGTGGTGATGTCGGTGTGCCGAAGTCACCTAATCTCAGTGATTTGTAATCTGTCGGGCAACACTGTGTTGGTTTGGTGCAGGAGCGCTTTCGTCGTTTCGACATTCTTAACTGCAACTCTTATCACTTTCTCCATGATTCCTTATTATTGGGAGGGGTGTTTTGGTGTTTTTATAGACTGTTTCGGGGGGTACTAGGCTTCCCATAAATTTCCAAAATGTCTTTTTTTTGCTTTTATTGAGGGTTTGTACTATTTCCAAGGTTTCCTCTTTTTTTCCGTACCTGTGATCTTCATCTAGAAAGTGTATAGTATAATGAGATTTAAAGTCTTTCTGTTTGAATGAGTATATGTGTTCTTTGAATCTTTGCTTAAAACTTACCAGTTTGACCTTCGTATCCTATACTATAGCTATACAAGCTATGTCTGAAGGGATGTCTGTTCTACGATCTGGGAATCTAGAGGGTACATTTTGCTTAAACTTTGAATTTAAGAGTGTTTTGGCCTAAAAATAAGTTAAGAAACAGGCTTAATCCCAGGAAAAATCGAATTTAGTCTAAATTTAAGTTTAAAAATTGCAATTTTTAACATTGGTCTTAAGGGTTGCTATTTTAGTAACGAAATAAAAACGAAGGGTATACAAAAAAAGGAACATTAATGCAGTCTTTTTCAAACAGCTGTTAACTGCGAATACGTATAGTCGGTTGTTGGTGGAAATTTAATAGTCTTATTTACTTACCATGACACTATAATAAATGTGAATAAAACCAACGAGCAAGGCTCGGTTAACCTGGTACTAATATTTTAGACGTTAAACATTTCATCTTGTAAACTCCACTTTTCGAATATTTGTCATATTTTTCATTCCGTATGAAGTTTTCTTTTTGAATTATTGTTAGTGTAAAATGCAACATTTAACACCTGTTTTTTTAAATGCTTTTGCAAGTAGGTGTATTTCTGGACCAGTGTACGGAAACGTTGTTTTCCTTATCTTTGTAGGCTGATTTTGTCTGCGGAAATAGTTTTTCAATGTCTTATCGTTTGAAACTATATAACTCAGGTAATCGGGATATTGTTTTTACTTCTTCGTTGTCCTCTTTTTTCCGTTTAGCTGAGTTAAATGGTTTGTAAAGAAAAAAAAAAAAAATTGAAAAACTTTTCTCATATTGAATGGTTCTAGCCTCCGGATTAAGTTGAAATACTAAAAGTGGTTTAAATACCTGCTTTCTGTAATCCACTATTGGTTGCTGGGGCAACTAGTTTCGATTCATGAGTGAATCATCATCAGGCCGTACAGAAGATGTCGTAGCACTTCATATGAAGGTTGTCAAGAAGAATAAAATCATAAATAAAAACACATAAACACGGACACGGACACAACAATACAAAATTTGTTCGTTACTTGTTGTGTCCGTGTTTATGTGTTTTTATTTATGATTTTATTCTTCTTGACAACCTTCATATGAAGTGCTACGACATCTTCTGTACGGCCTGATGATGATTCACTCACGAATCGCAACTAGTTGCCCCAGCAACCAATAGTGGATTACAGAAAGCAGGTATTTAAACCACTTTTAGAAAAACTTTTTAGGATGTTTTAAATTTGCGTTGTTTTTTATTCCAGCTTTTCAACAACCTTTAAAATCTTAATGTTAACGCGTTTTTTAGTTATACGTTTTGACAAATATATATTTTTCAGGGAGAAGGGACAACCCAGGAGAACAATCCGAATGGAAAACTCACCAATGAAGAAGTAGAAGAAGTAAACTAATAACTTGTAATTAATACTTAAAATGTAAATAATACATGTTGATGTTTAAATTGTTGTCACAGGCCTACTTATTTTATACCGGTAACTTCCTAATCCTTCATTTTATTGATTTTTATCGTTTTAATTTTTTCCTCTCATTTAAAATAGTTATGGTTAATTTAACTAACATAAAATACAAAAACATCAACATATCCTTGGACTTCTTTTTGTTAAGTTTGTACCTAAAATTGTATCTAAGCAAAAATGGATAAATATAAAATAGAATGTGTTTATATGAAACACAAAAATTTTATGGTTCAAACACTATTAATTTGTGTGATTAAATATTTAATTATAAGATTTTTATTTTTCAACAGTAAACTTTAACCGTAACCTGAAGCATGTTAATTATTTAGGAATAGTTTGGAGTATTTAAAACAATTTGACTTATTAACTATTAGTATTTCTAATACAATATCAGTGATAAGGCTCAATCTTGTCTATAAATTGACCTGCAGAAAAAACTTTCAAATGCAGACTATTCTATTATTAATGAACTTGAAGGAGAAAAGTTTGGTGAAATTCATGTTAAATACTGAATTTGAAAATGGGAAAATTTGTTTAGTGATTTTTTTGCAGTTCTTAGTTTATTTTAAACATTTAGTCTAACGGTTTACTGATTTATCAGTATTATTAATATCAAATTAAAACTAAATGACATGAGTTACGTAAGAACAGCCAAAAGTAATCTTAAAACAATTTTAACTCATTCATCTAGAAAAAGTAGTCTATTTTCACCAACCCAACTTTTTTCTGATTTTATGTAGGCTATTCCTATTTATAAACTTTTTTACAGTTTTTTTTAGAGAAGTTGGGGGAGAGTAAAAAGCAAGAGTGAGGTGAAATGCGTGTTTGTCCTTTCCATTTTGATATTGGCTAAAACCTTTTATTTTTTCTTGATGGAGTTTGTTGTTTTGGTTTTTTCACTGTTGCTTCCCAGCAGGTAAATTAAAACCACATTATTTAGTGTAACAGTTTGTAATATTCTTGTGACAGTTCCGGTTGCTTTGGCTTTCTATACAGGGTGAGTTTTTAATGTCCCCCCCCAATTTTTTCCGCATTTCTTAAGATATTGACTCCCAACCACCACCAAACATCATTGATTAGTTCATACTATTTTTTGGTGTGGTTCACTTTTTTGGACGCCATCTTGAATCCGCCATATTGGACTGAACTTATTTTTTTTAATGTAAGGGTGGGATTGTGACCCATCATTTCAAAGGGATTTTTTATGTAGAACAAGACGCCACAATCCGTTTTTGATTATCTGTTTTTGTTCCCGAGATATTACAGTTTTTTTTTAAACTAAATTTTAAAATGAGAAATTTTAAAAATCTCTGGTTTTATCCAATTTTTCTAAAGAATATCGACTTTTTATCACCAGATATCCCATAATTTAAAAGTACTTCATTTTGATGGGACTTAAATTTTTTGCAGCCATCTTGGATCCGCCATCTTGGAATGAAATTAAAAAATTTTAATGTAAAGGTAGGGTTGTGACCCATCATTTTAAAGTATTATTTTGCATTGAGTACGTTGCCGCAATCCGTTTCTCATTATCTGTTTTCGTTCTCAAAATATTAGAGTTTTTGTAAATTTATTTTTCAAAATCGATAATATTTTGAGAACGAAAACAGATAATGAGAAACGGATTGCGGCAACGTACTCAACGTAAAAAATACTTTAAAATGATGGGTCACAACAATACCTTTACATTTAAAAATTTTAGTTTCATTCCAAGATGGCGGCCGAAAATTTAAGTCTCATCAAAATGAAGTACTTTTAAATTACGGGATATCTGGTGATAAAAAGTCGATATTCTTTAGAACAAAATTGGATAAAACCAAAGATTTTTGAATTTTATTATTTTTAAATTTAGTTTTAAAAACCTGTAATGTCTCGGGAACGAAAACAGATAATCAAAAACGGATTACGGCGTCTTGTTCTACGCAAAAAATCACTTTGAAATAAATAAATAAATCTTTATTTGCCATTTGACAATATTACATGTATTGGCAATGTCATTTTTACAGCAACAGCCACAGTCAGAACTTAAATCTATATCCCTACTATAAGTATACAATAATGGTACATAGTGGTACAAAATACAAATATAATGCAGGCCTATACAAATGATGGGTCACAACCCTACCCTAACATAAAAAAAATTAAGTTCTGTCTAATATGGCGGACAAAAAAGTGAACCATACCTAAAAATAGTATAAACTAATCAATGATGTTTAGTGGTGGTTGGGAAACAATATCTTAAGAAATGCGGAAAAAATTGAGGGGGGGGGGGGGGTGACATTAAAAACTCATCATTTTTTTTTAAGTTCTTGGATCTGAAGATGGCAGTTTAACCTGCCGAAACGCGTCATCCAAAGTGTGGACAAGTCGGATCAAACGGAGGACTAACCAGGTAATTTAACCTTTTATAAAGTCTATAATTGATCCGGAAACACATCAAACAATATGAAATTAAAAACTCACCCTGTATACCTAGGCATTTCTATAGCTTATTCTTTACAACAAATTTTCAAGCATCAGGGTTAGGGTGAACGGGTTTTAACATACTTACAAAGTGGATAGGTAGCCACGTCTGATTATAAAGCAACTGTGACAAATAATATTACAAAATTGATACACTAAAATGTGGATAAATGAAATTTCTAACTGGGACGCAACAATGAAGTATAATAAAAACAACAATTTGACTGCAAATAATTAAATCGAGAAGGCATTTAAAACCCTTTTTGAAAGGTTTTTGACCGAAGTCCAAAGCTTTTCTATGGGTTAATAAAACCCTTTAAAACCTTCACACAAGGTTTTAAAACCTTTTTAATGCCTTTATAACCCTTTATTTTGTAAAGGGATTCAGTAGTTAGATTTGGTAACTTCTGGCACAGGTCAGCTGCCCCGGAAGCCACGTGCCGGGGGACATAGCTTCCGGTCGTATATTAAATGAGGGGGGAGGTATGCATAAATTAAAAGTTAGTTCAAAACTGAAATTCAACTTGATAATTGGGTTACGGAAAGTATGTCAAGGTCATCCCGAGTAAGTTTTAAAAAAAGCCTATCCCGCTACCACAGGAAATAGTTCTGAGAGTTGAACTACCCGGTGATAGCGGGATAGGCAGATTTAACTTTTGAACTTTATTCGTAAAAACAGATACAATCAATGTGCAAAAACAAATACAATCAACGTGCAATACAGGTTGAATTCTTGTGATGAAACACGGAGTTGTAGAAGCAAACGCCGACGACGAGGATAAGGTACAGGCAGAGTCCCCAGATGACATACTTGACAAGTTTGAAGAAACGTAATATCTCGAGTTGGTTTTCCCGTTCCAATTCCAATTGTTTAATTTCTAATTTCAATTTTTCTTCTTTCATTTTTTCCTCTTCCATCCTTGTGACGAAGGAAACTTCATCCATCATATCCATCATTAGTGTTGTTTTTTGGTGTTTGAAATTTTGAAACAAGTGATGTTGATAGTTCAAATGTTGGAGACGGAATGAGAAGTGAAAGCGAGGAACGTTAGTTAAACGAAGAAGTGGTGGGGGGAAGTTGAATTACAAAGAAGTGGTGGGGAAAGTTGAATCACAATGAAGTGGTGGGGGAAGGAGGTTGCTCACCATTTGCTTCCGTACTTGTTGTTGTCGTGTCTGATTGTAGAGGTGTAAGTGGAGTAAGATTCAGCAAACTATCTTCATCAGAACTTTCAACCTTATCACAAATATTACAGGCGTAAGTTATTTTCAGATTCATTTTAACAGTGTTAAATTTACTAACAATTTCGTGTAAAGTATTAAATATTTCTTGCAAATCTTCTTTGGAATTTACTTCGAAACTAGAATTCATTCGTGCCAACAGAGAGTTGTTCATCGTGCGAGAGTCGGTGATTGAATGAAGATCGGCGCTTAGGAAGGACGCTTATTTGTCGGTGAGCATGAGCTTGTGACCAAGTAAATAGCTAAGTTCCTCTTCTTCGTCTTTCAATTCAAATATCTTAGCTGAAGTAGTAGGCGTTGTTTCGTCTTCACTCGATGATGAAGAAAATTGAAATATCCTAGCTGAAGTAGTAGTCGTTGTTTCGTCTTCACTCGATGATGAAGAATCACGAGGACGTAAATAGTGAACATCAAGTCTGATCCATCTCATAGGATATCTATCCATGACAGAAAGCAAATTTTGAAATATTTCCTCCAATTCTTCTCTGTCAGTTATTATATGTTGAAACTTGACGAAAGGCGATCCCATGTTGTTAGTTAGAGTGTTGGAAGTGAAATAATTCAAAGGTGAATTCAATAAGATACAAAACTTAAACTAATGGTGGGGGAAATCTAAAAGACTTATGGTGGGGGGAAGTCTAAAAAACCAATGGTGGGGGGAAATCTCAAGGTCATCCAATTGAAGTTTTAAAAAAGAGTGTAAAACTGAAATTACACATTCGATGGTTCTACAGGATCGGAATACCAATCTGACCTGTATTTACATCTTTTTATCATATGTGTACAAAAATCATCTTGATGAGACTTGGTGCGTTGACAATGAGCTAGATCGAGAGGATGAAATTTGAAACATCTTTGAGGACAGCATGTATGAAAATATCTTGATTTGTAAAATTTGAAAGTTCGCAATTCCGGTGGCGGTAGTTGTTTTGTTTTGCACTTGCTGTAACAAGATCCAAAAAATTCACATTTAGTGCAAGCTAACCCGTCCACCATCATTGGTCCTAAATCTGTACACTGTTGTTCACAACAGTAACGAGGTTCGTACTTGTACTTTTGTTCTTCCATGTTGACGCTGCTGAGTCCAGTGAAAGAATAAGAGTGTATAGTGTTGAATAGTCAGTTTTATGTACTACAAAAAGTGGTGGGGGTAATTTCAAGGTCATCCAAACGAAGTTTTAAAAAATTATACCTTACTAATGTAAGGAATATTTATACTTAAGAAGTTTATTTCTGTTTATCTTCTTCAGACTTTGTCTGTTTCTGTTTGTCTTCTTCAGCCTTTTTCTCTCTCTCCGCTTTAGCCATAGCGATAAGTTCTTCAGTCGATAGTGGATGTACTTCAGGAAATTTTAAAATTAATTTAGCTTGATATCCTTCTTTAGTTAATATATCTAAATCTTCAGTCATTTGTTCAACGGTGTTGTAATGTTTTCCATAGATTTTTCCATCAAGTTCAATCATCATTCTGTATAACATCTTTAAAATTAGGTGTTGACGCAGCGAGAGTCGGGAAGCGAATGATTAGTTATACAAGTATCATTCCCTTTTTTTATCAACTTGACATTGATCACGTGATTCCTTAGTTTTATTTGTTGAAAGTTATTTAACATTGGTAATACTTGTGGAACTTGATGTTATGTTGACCAGTCGGCGATGAAGATGTTGTAGGTTGTGTAGAAAGAAATACTTCATCATCGCAATATTTTGCTTTAGTAAACATCCTTACATTAGTAGCACTAACATCAACAGTTAAGTGATAATCACCGGTAAGTAAAACTCGCATTTCGTTTGTTAAATCTTCAAGTTGTTCAAAACTTGTAATGGTGTTGGTATCGTAAGAAGCACACTTAACCTTTAGGGACATGTTGAAGTTTTGTATTTAGTGATAGAGAGCGAGATGTGTACGGTACGAAAGGTAGTCGTAGACTGATGAATTTCACAAGTTGATTTTCACTTTTATTATCACACAAAATTGGGTCAAGGTCATCCCGTGGAATTTTTAAAAAAAGCAACATATTGCTATGTATAAAGACATAACAATATGTTGCTTCTTTTATCTTTTTTTTTGTTTTATATCATCTTTATTGAGAAACCATTACAAACACATATATTTACAATGCTATGTACAAACTAGTTAGTAGAAGGTGTTACATGAATAGTTAGTTCAGTTGAGTTGTTTCCACTCGGTCCGTGTGAAACCAAATAGAGTGCGCCGGGTTGAATAACACGAAGATCTTCATTCTGTAGAAGTTGTACAAATCGTTTCGGTAGGAATATCTGAAACTTCGGTTCGTCACCAACTGTATACGGCGCCTCGCTCAATGTGCAATTAATAGCATCACCAACTGAAGTGTCCATCTTCTTGATTGTATGTATGATGTAATGTTTTTCTTCTTTTAGTTCAGAACATCTCTTCGTCGGTAAGATTGTTGATTTTGAATGAGCGTTGAATTGATCAACCAAATTTTGAAGAAAGTTCTGCGAAGCCATCTTGATGTTATTGTTAATCTTCTTGTTAATCTTCTTGTTAATAACAATGTCCGTCGGAGATGTTGTCTCTTCGGAGGTTCGAGTAATACTCATGCTGCGTCATGGTAGCGCTCTCACTTTTATTACCGACATTACCCCCACCATTCTGTTGAAGGAAATTATTCAAGCGGTAGGCATTCTTCAAAGCGCATTGTGACCTTCGATGTTTAAAACTCTTTGATGAAATACAAAGTTCATTAAAGTAGCATTGGAAATCTCTATCTATTATTGCATTTATCATTTCGTTACTTGTAAATGATTGTATCCAATTAGCTTTTTCCAATCCTCTTGTGTAGATAGTTTTGAACTCTTTGCAGTAATGATTCATAATGTGCGGCATCATGTTATAATTAATAAAACCTTCATCCCATCTTAAGTTGTGAAAATGTTTGTACAACCATTTGTTTGTAACTTTCGCTTTAGTTGTTAGTCTATTGAATGGTAATGGAGGTTTGAATAAGTAATGATAAGCCACAGATGTGTTCATGTCCAAAATTACTAATTCTTTTATAATAAAATTTCCATCATTTCCTCGAAAAGCTTGAAATTCAATTATACCTCTTTTAACTTCCAATATATGTGGCGCATTAGAAAACGAAACCCGTTTGTTCATGATGAAGTCTCGTCAGCAACTGACTTGTATTACAAACATGATTGTTCTTCTTTAACTTCTTGCGCTTCTTCGTCGATATTAAAGTTGGTGTGATAGTTGTTCAATTGTCTCCACATATCCACTTCTTGAGGTATTCGATTAAAAATAGAAGTATCCACGGGACCGTATAAAATTGGAACGAAAGGTTGTCTGTCCAATGTATCGATTAGATAGTCTTTGATTATTGCACTTGAAAATATTAGTTGTTTCAAATATCTAGTGACGGGACCGGTAGTACAACTTAAAGTGTAAAATTCTTCTTTAGTCAAATGTAATTTTACATCATGTCTAGTTAAATCTCTGAAGCGAACCATTTGTCCTCCACGATGTTTCACTATATCAACTTCAATATTTGATTCCAATAAACTTAATCTTGTTCTTCTTCCAAATGTGTTGTTACTCAAATAGCATTCCAAAAGATGTAAATGTTTCATAAATGATTCCCAAGAAGTTTCAGTGAATGTAACCATTTTATTTCCATGATTTAAAATAACAATCGGTGAATAATCCAATGATTTTAAAATTCCAACTGAAATACTTTTCGTCATGCATGAAGAAATGGGGTAGAAAATCCGAAGAAATACTTCTGTTAAAATATTAGTTATAATGTTAACTTCAACCTTTTTTCTTTTTACTTCTTTTTCAGCTTCTCCTTCTTCTTTTTCTTCTTCTCTCTTCTTATGTTTGTTAAACTTGAGGAACTCGTCCATTTCTCGTTCAACTTGTTTTTCTATATCTGAACTATTCTCATCCATTAGAGGTGTGTTTTCTTCTCCGTTAGTAGAACTCATCTTGCGAACGATGTTTCCCATACGACGGTCGAATATAAAATGAACTTTCCACTCATGATTTTCGCGCTTTTATGTTTTTCGTGAAATCCTTGAAATTTATACAATCACATAAATGTTTGTTTTCAACTTGTTTTTCACAAACGAAATTCTAACCTCAAAAAGTGAAGCAGATAATTCTAACCTCAAAAATCTGCAGTCGTTGTACTAATTCTTTTTAAAGTACATTCTTCACAATTCCGGTCAGCGGTGTGTAAGTAACTATTTTATCATGTAGAATTAGACAGTATGCTGAAGTTCCATCCGCTACTGGTTGTTCAAATTCCATTTCAATTTTTATATCCACACTTGATGATTTTACCGATTCATTTTGTTTTGAACAATCGATTACAATTATCGGAGCCTTGGAATAATACTGGTCAGGCGATAATAGTGGTGTATTAGTCTTTCCATAATATGACGATTGAAATCTTGCATACATATCGTATAAAATGGAAAAACGTTTTTTGCTGAACATGACATTCAAATTGTCATACGGAAAGAATTGAGAGTTTAAGAAAACTTTACAATTCTTTATTTTACAGTGATCAAATTGACCGGCATTTGCAGTGATAACATCTTTTCGCTTAGTTTGAAAACCGAGTATTATGTACCTTGCCCGTTCCAAGTAAGTTGATGTTTTGACGGTCCATGTTTGTCGTTCTGTCTGAGGTAGTGTAGGATATTCATGGAATTCCCAACTTCGGAATGGCATCACGATATCACGGTCAGACTTTAACTTTCTCAATAATACGATTCTATGTTCATCGGCCAATCTTACATGAGGTACTCTCCAAACAACTTTGTCCAATTGTAGTTGCCATTCCAGTTTATCTTCCGTAGTTGCAGGGTCTGCAAGTATCAAGTCCTTGTTAGTTGAAGATCTGAGTAATACCAATTCTTGTTTGACATTTATTATTATTCGTTTGTAATCTTCAGCGAATCCCAAAAGCAATCGTAAGGGTACATGAAAATCAAAGTGACCGTTGGAATCCGGTGTTATAGTGTCTTTATCAGGGGCAACCCATCCGGCGGTGACTATTGAATTCTTCTCATGCGGTGTTAATGATGTTAATCCTTTCAATGTCGTTGTTATACCAACCTTTTTTGTCGAATCAACTGTCACCCCTGATATCTCATATCTTATTTCATCAAAAAGATATGCCATCGGGTTATTTATAAAAGGAACTGTTGAAGCAGTTTTTTCATCCAATTTTAATACCCGTCCTTCGATGTACAAATAACTTTCACACGGTAATGTGTAAATATCTTGTTGTTGAATGGGAATCCTTATTTCATCGTTATTGTTTAATTTTGATGAAGTGTAAGGGTTGTGCGTGTGATATTCCTTCTCCCATAGTGTTTCGTCGAATGTCGGTCCTTGAGATATATCCAGAATATCCATCGTTGTTAAGTTTCAATCCAATCTTCTGTAGAAAACGAATGTTGTCTGATGTTAACTCTTCCAATGTCGAGGAGCTACTGAGCTCCCGACTCTTCCGTTGCGGTTTAAATGATAATCCCATGTCGACTTTTATGTTGCCGCTCTGATGTGTATCCGTATAGTTATCGTTTCTCCTCTAAAGTCAACACTAACACCGTCTTGATCCAATATGTTCAGTACGATGTCTGAAATGAAACTGGTGTTTAACGGTAGGTATATCAAGTTTTGTGGCTTCTCAACAATTTTAAAACCGGGAGCCACTGTTGGATAAAATGTATGTAAAATATGCTGATTCACTCCTTCTCTATACGATCCGTGTATAATATTACACGTTACATCGATACTATTGACTTTCAATATTGTAACAGTTGTATCACCTGAATGAGTAGTTCCAGGAGTTAAGATTTTCTTTTTTGTATCTGTAAATCCAAGTAAACTGCCAATGGAGTTTTCCAAGCTGACATCGATATAATATTTTGAAGTTATTTCTGCTTTTAAAGTATTATTGTTTCCTTTAACGGTGATATTTTCTTCTCCGAGTTGTTTTTGTAGTAATTGGTTTATATCATCGATTTCATAAGCTCCAGTAGGAAATGTAATTATTTTCAATTCTGAGTATTTTCCTGAAGCATCCTTAGTTTCATAATAATGTAGTAAATTGTTCTTTCCTTCTGTAACATTGGGAATTGAGTTGTAGGTAGTTAAATCAAGTAATGCCGCTTCCCATAATCTTTCCTTGGATAGACGCAATGCTGGGAACAGCGTACTTTTCAATGTGGATGAATTTCCACTCAGTGACACTGTATACGATGACATCTTAAAGCTGACTGACACTCTTCGCTAGAAACTCCAAACATAAATGCCCACATATTTCAGTATTGTTAGGTTGTTCTCTTTTGTAATTGTAAAAAAATGTTTTTGGAGTTTCGAAAATAATGTTGCAGTTCTTTCGGCGGTGGTAGATTGCCAAAACTGTCAAAGTAGTAAACGGTTTGTCCGAGCTTTTTATAGCATACCCAATGAGTGCCTGGACCATAGGTGGAATCCAAATTTACTATTCCAGTTTTATTTTCCCATATTTTAGTTGGTAATGCATCTTTCATAAAAACTCCTCGAAAAAATGGTATTTTCAAACATTTTACATAATCATTTAACTGATGATTTGTTAAGGCTTTATTTGGAATTATCAATTGATTCTTCTTATTTAGTACACACGGTACGGTCTTAGGTATAAACCTGCTGCGTCTTTTACCATTGACCAAATAGAAGCTTTCTTTACTGTTGCTTTATGAGTTCTACGACGTCTCTTCTTAATGTTTCCACCTCTTTTGGGAGCTCTTCTCTTTGCAGGTCTTCCTCTGCGACGTCGTCTTTCAGCACCAAATTTAGCTTTCGTCTTCATGGCTGTAGTTACTGCCCAAGCCGCTGCTTTTTCTGCAATACTTGCGTCACTTGATTTTACTCTTTGCCAAGCTCTTTCCGCTAGAATTTTATCCGCTATTGATCTATTTGTTGAATCTTTATACTTTGAATATGCTATATCGTGTTCTTTGCAAGCTTGATCTAATTTATTAATTCCAGGATCTCCTCTTGCTAAACGTTTTGACAACTTAGTTCCAGGTCCACAATATTGATAACCTCCGGGCAGATGTAATTCGTATGGTAAAGCGTCTATCGCTCGATTCACAACAGCACCAATTGGAATCCGTCTGAGCAGGGATAATGCAGCTGATGTTAAACCACGTCCTCTCTTGCCGCTGTCTTGACGACGACTGAGCGATACGGTCTTCATTATGCTGTTTTATGTAACCAACGTCTTCACTCTATGAAATACTTTATGATAATGAATCCTTTTTTTGTGTATTCCATACTTAAATATTCACAAGCTTTACCCGTATATATCGATGATTGTATCTTTAATCCATTTTTCTCTCTTAGCACCTTTGATTTTATCGTGATTTGATTTACCAATTATATGATTATGCATATCAACAACTGCATTACCTACAAGATTCATTACATACTCTACATTAGTAGCATCTTTGTAATCTGTTGGATTATCAAGATTTGTGATACGTTTACCATTACATGTATACACAGATGGATCGTTATTAGAGGTTGCTATAACTTGATTAATAGTAGCAACATCATTCGGAGCTATCCCTGCTGATATGTTAGATATTCTTCTATTTTTTCCATCATATAAGTTATTTATTTTATCTAAAACTATAGTTTGTTTCACAACAACACAATCATTATCATCTTTACCAGATTTTACATGGGTTAATCGTCTACCTCCACATATAAAGTTAACACCAGTAGCTGATAGTTGTGGCACTTGTGTTAAAATAACAGCATCATGTTCTTCCGTGCCTAAACTTATATTTGACAATCTTTTATTTTTTCCATCCCACTTGTTATTTTGTAGTTGTAGTAAGGTAAACTTTTCACTTCCTTGCACAAACTCATCACCTTTCTTTGACACCACTTGATTTTGTTTAACAAAAGCGGATGTTCCTTTCTTCAAGCTTTCATTCATTTGTCTCATGGTAGCAGCATCCGATGGAGTTGAACCATCTTTCAGATTGGACAACACTTTTCCATGACAATCAATAACAGCACCATTATATAAAATACAATTATCTTTAATGTATTTAATATTAACACCATCACTTTCTTCTTTAGGATATCCAATATCGTTTATAGTATATTTATAGAAGGAAAATCCACCTTTTTCTTTTCTGGTATTACAGAATGCAAATAACGCTTATTGATTGTATCTGTATCCTCGGTTGGATCTGCCACATTAGTTATTTTATAATTTAAAGCATTGTACTTTTTTCCACTTTTAGTCTTTTCCAACAGTAAAGCGTATTCCATCGCAGATAGAAAATAGCCTTTATTAACAACATCTCCATTGTTGACTGGTTTTGCAACATTAATAACCCTGTGAGATTTTGCATCATACAGTTGGTTGTTGTCGAGTTTTAAACTTGTAGATGTTTCCTCCTTTACTGTTTTTAAATTTGTTGCATCTCCATCTTCTTCTGGATCCTTAACAAATTTTAAACGTTTATTATTTATGTTATAGTCACCTTCGGGTGTTTGCGGTAATCCACTTCTTTTTCTGTTTTCTCCAACTTGCACTCCTAACGCGGAGTATCGTCCGAACTTGTCGACGCTCATGTTAGAACTGACACATTATACGCCTGCAACTCTTATCCGCGGACAATTATACGATTATGCCGCGATTCCTGAGTTCGTCAATCAGAGCTACCCATTCATTATTTAAACCTGTATGACCGGCTTCCATGGCTTCATGCAATAGTCTCATTCTATCAACCAATTTATTGATGTCGTTGTAGTAAATCACATTCGTATTGTATAGATTTTTCATCAATCCTTTGCCAGATGTTGAAGTATCTCCTTTACTCTTTTTACCATGTTGTTCAAGAAGTGATAAATCCATAAGTGATAAAGATTTTCTTTTCAGTGGTTGTCTCACCGCTGGTGCAGTACGTAATGTTGGCAATTTTCGTGGAGGAAACAACTTTTTTATAACAATGTTATATTTTGTTGCACGTGAACGATTAATCATTGCATCCTTTAAGTAGTTTCTTTTATGAGCGTTAGTATTTTGTAGAATCTCCTTAAAAACACTTAAATCTTTGGATGAATATCTTAGTGGTATGTTTTTAAAAATTAATTCATAAAGTCCTTTTGTTCCTTTATATTTATGCTCACCAATAATGATGTAATCGTCTTGTGTTATTTCAAGCTTTGAATCGCCGATCTTTAATTCATTCCCATCAATTCTTGCTCCGTATACGTGTGATCTACTCAAATTCGGGTTTGATTTCATGTCATGTAGCATTTTCATTATATACTTTCTTCCAAGAGGTCCATGTTGTAATATATCGCTACTCAATTGAGTTAAATTTGGAATAGATTGTTCAGCTTCAGGTATTGGCTGTTCTTCTTCCTTTTCAACAATTGGTTCTTCTTCTTCTTTTGTTTCTTCTTGCTCACTAGCACTTGTATATGAATCATCATCTTCTTCTTTTTTAATGCTTGTACTTCTTGTTTAGAAACTGGTAGTAAAACATCTCCTTCATAACGAGGTTTACCAATAGTTTCTGATATCTGTTTTAAAGGTTCCGTAATAGGTTTAAATGTAGTCTCTAGAAATTCTTCTCTTTCACTTAAACCCATCCTCAATGCACGATTCTTCATCCTAATAGAATCACTGAGTGATTTTATTTCTTTTAATAGTTTTTCTTGATTCACCATGTTTACACTGTGAAGTTCAACGTGTAACTAGATGTAGCATTGGTAGTTCAACGCATAAATACAAATTTATCCAACCCTATACGATATCTACCATTTTTAATATCTTCTTCCTTCATAATAACGAGAAAGCCATATTTCTCATTCCATGCTTTGCCACACATTTCTTTAAATTTCTCAAATGGCATATCCGCATTTACATGATCATTGTATATATGCTTTAAATTTGTTTCATCTTGCTTGAAGATGATCAACATATTTGCATTGTCTCTTATGAGTTGTTTTGGAATCTTACTGTATGTTTGACCAATATAAATGCTATCGATATTATGATGTCTTCCCATAACGAAGTAATTCCTTATAGTGTCGTGATTTTCACAAGACACATCGTCAAAAATAAAAATAGAAAATGGTTTTGCTTCATTTGGTTGCATAATTGTTTCACTGGCATTAAACTTGTAGAAATGCACTTCAGGTACACTTGCAAGTACTTTATCCAATAATTGATATTTTGGTTGTTGCAATGATTTTGATAAAATGTATATATTGTTAAAGCGCAATCCTTTAGGATTAGTTATAAGGTTAAAAACAACATTAGTTTTTCCACAATTTGAAGGACCAGTTATTAAACATCTTATTGTATTTGGTAGTAATTTACCATGTTTACCATGATTTAACTTATCATTGTCAACCGTCAATTCATCAATATTATTGATATTAAATCGATCTTTTTGTTGTACAATCTCCATCTTGTGTCAAGGTTAAACACACAATGAGCTATTAAGTTACTATACCAAGTCTTTTGAAGGAATCCAAGAGTCTTCACTTTTATCGAATTCTTACCACCGGACTTTAACCATATCCTTTTTCCTTTGTAAAACCTTCTCAACAAGATATACATCACCGACTGTTGATTTCAACAATTCATGTCCGTAGAATCCACCTTGAAATAATTCACCCTTGTTATCCTTTAATAAGTAGGTTTCAGGTATAGTTGGTTGCACTTTATAAACTGTAAATACTTCATTAGTCCAATTTGGTAGATATCTTTTACTAAATACACCTTTGTATTTGCTTATACGAACTTTATCGTTGACTTTAAACTTTTTTGGTTGCAACTTTTCCAATTTAGGTGTTGTATTATTTCTGATGCGTTGTAATACAACCTTAGCATTAGTGCTGTTTACCTGGATAGGTTTTATTCCGATGGTACGATGATATTTGTTGTTATACTCTTTTATAAGTTGTGGTAATATGTCATACCACACGTATGATCCTCGTTTTGAAAATTGTTTGTAATCGCTCCTTTTAATGTTCTATTGAATCTTTCAATTATTGAAGCTTTAACTTCAGAATTTGTAGAATAATGATTTATTTGATATTTCTTCATTAAAGCTCCAAAGTCTTTATTAAAATATTCTTTTCCATCATCGGTCTGTAGATGTTTGATTTTAAATTTATTTCTTTGTATCGTTGTTTCCATAGCTTTTGTAACACTTTTACCAGTCTTATCCTTCAATGGTAAAGCGTCAGCTATTTTAGTAAAACAGTCTATAATTGTTAAAATATATTTGAAACCTTTGTTTAATTTACTGTGCGGTATCATTTCAATGAGATCAGCTTGATACAGATCATTCATTCCCTTAATAATTGTACTTCTTCTTGGAAATCTTCTTCTTGCTGGTTTATGTAGTTCATTTACAATCTTGTCCTTTACACTTTCCATCTTCAGGTGTTGCTTGCACATCGCTTGTAAAAATACTGATCCGTACAACAGTTCATTCTCTTTTATATAGTTTGAATATAGGTCAAGGCTATTTCATATTAGTGTAAAAAAGAGGGAACATGGCATTGGGCTTGCCATGTCCCCTCTTCTTTACGGAAAGGAAAAAAGGAAGAAGGTAGAGGACGAAGAATAGGTTTACTGGTCGATAGGGTTTAGAGAGTAATGTCCAAATGGCAAAGTTCTTATGTTGTCTTCAAGGATGTATCTCTTGTCATCCTTATAGCTCAATGCCGATTTGGTTTGCTTCACACTGAAAAGACGATGGTTGAAGCTTCTTATGGTGTTAAATGTAGCAGTTGTTTCAACATTTTCAAACAAACATCTTTTATAATGTTCAAACTGTACGTTCTTCTTCAGGAAAGAGGTTTTTATTCCTTTGGCTTTCTTCGTGACTTGATGTTCGTTCCTTTCGCTTATGTACAGTTGAAATGAATATAGTTTGGACATTAATGCTACAATTTCCATCATCGGCACACCATTTGTTTCATCTTTAAATTTTCCCAATACTTTCTTGTTTCTGTCGTAGTCGTAATTTGGATGGTCCTTGGGATAATCGGAAAAGTCGAAATCATCTTTATACATAAAAGTGCGTAGATCTTCGTACATGTCATTTGTTTTAATCCAGTAAATTAGTGCATCCGTATCCATATATGCAATACCAATGTTCTCTCTTCCATAATAGTTAACCATCTTCTTATAATGAAACTCGTACATGTGTGTTTTGGAAATATCCAAGATTGACATTCCTAGATACAAAGGACGATCCATTAGAACTGACTTCTTGTTCATGGAAATAACAACTAGATTTTCATTAATAATTACAGATGAACCAAAGTTTGGTTGTTGCACTAATTTCTGTAGTTTTACTGGATCAGTTACCAATTTGATATCCTTATGTTTCCTTTTGTTTTCCAAAGTCTTGCCAAATATTGCGTTGTTCATTAGTTTGAAGAAATCTTTTTGAAAACTTGATGTAGCGGCGGCTCTTCTTCTTGTGTTGTTGTCAATGTACGGTTTTAACCAACAAGATTGAGAGAATTGTAGTACTCGATTAATTTTTGTAATTTTCAATCCCAAGTCTAAGGCCTGTTGTATCATCCAGTAGTGTCCAACATACCGAGACTTGTTGGTTAAAGTCATCAATAATTTCGGCCACCTTCCAGTTGGAGAAATTTCAGTCTTCGGAAGAAGTGGTAAATCATAATGTTCGTCGTGAAGATGTTCGGGATATTCAAAATCGACGTCAAATATGTAACCAGTTTCTCCATATTTCGGTATATCCATTATGTTTCCAATTGATTCTGGGTCTATCCATTTGAAATTATCATATGGAAGGGGATTCGACATTGCCCATCCGTATAAGTTATTTGCATCAAAATAACCCAGGAATGTTGTTGGTTTTGATGCATCATAATCGGGCAAATACTTATTGTTCGCCTTGACATGACGTGTTACACTTTGCGTCAATCCTCCTCGAACTCCTCATTCTAACATCAACACCATATCTATATCTGTAAGAAGTTGTATTTTACAATTTTCTTTTAACATGGCTTGCCACGCTAGTCCAGGCGAAGTGTACGAATGAAGAGGGTCTAATCCATATGACGCAAAACACGTATTTCTAAATTCTTCCATCACATCACATAATAAAGTCACATCTAATTTAACATAGAAATCTGAATATTCCCCCAATGTTCTAAATCCTAATTTGTTCCATACTTTGCATGCATGATCATAATCATCTTGAGATATATCCATGTCGTACAGTTTACTTTTAAATTCTTCTTTTGGAGGTAGTGATGTTTCATTAAATCTTTCTAAACTGTCTATGTAATCATATGGGAAAACACCTTTTCGAAGTACCAGATCCAGTTTGTCGCTGTTTACAATCTTCTTCGTTTCGATTAAATCTTGTTTCCTTAGATTTTCAGAAAGTTTGGACAAACTCGACGGCAAAAATCGGTAGGAGTCCAAGAATCTTAGTTTGACGTTTCCAACTTCTTTGGAAAAACTTATAAACTTCTCTGAAGTTTCAACTAACACATCGATTTTACCGTCGTCTCTTCCTAATTCAGGTATTATAAAATGAGCGTCGTACCCACTGAGATTATGCAGAACCACAGGGATAAATAGTGGTAAACGATAGCTCAAGTTGCATTTATTACAAGCAGCACCCCTGTAATAACCTGTGAGGTGGTCGTGATCTTTAACTTTATAATTCTCAATAGTAAAATCATTTTTGCACAAGAAACAGTGAGTCGCATTTTCATGTTGAATTTCTTCTTCTTCGTCCATCGGTTTCATTGGTACAATATTTGTATATAATTTTTGTGTATTTCCAGCTATTGAATATAGGTGATCAAGAAATATTTTTTCCGCATTTTCACCACGATATACTAGAGGTTCTGAAGTTAATCCATATCTTTTTAAATGTTCTTCTGATAATGTTGATTTGACCATTAAACAAAAACTGTTTGGTTTGTGCATTTGATACTTTACACTTTTTCTTGCTTCACAATTTTCATCTTCAACTGGAACAAGTGTTGATTCAAAATCCGCATACACAACTAAAGGGATACGGTATTGATGATGAACCTTTTCAAATGTAACGAATGCTCTGTTTTCCGAAGGTAAATTAATCTTTGCTTCATAATTATTGTTACATAATCTTTTGTGCTCTTGTAACCATTCTCTTCCTTGTCTTCCTTCTCGTTGAAAATTAAAACATCTCTTGCAAATTATCTTTCTGTGTCGAGCTTTAGAAAGTTGCTTGTTAACAAGACGATCGAATTGCTTTATGTACACATAGTGAGACACATCTCCTCGCGTTAGTAGTAGTAAATCCGTATGATCTGGTAGCTCTTCTTTTGCAATTCGTAAAGGATACACTTTGTTTGAACTATCTAAAGCAAAAACATTAATAGACGTGCCGGGATTTTTCTTTTCAAATTTTGATATATCTTTTGTAGAAACGGGATATGTTATTCCTTGAAAATTGTACCTGTGTCTTGCATCTTCATATTCTTGGTTGGGTCTTTGTGGATTTAATAATACAAACTTTGACGTCATAGCATAGCGAAAACATTCATTATCTTCATTTTGAACATTAATACAAGATTTTGTATTTTCAATTATTTTTGGCAAAGGAATGTAACTAGATCCCATTAGTCCATATCCGTGTTTGTGAACTCTTATATCTAATACTTCAATACTTGTAAGACTCCATCCGGATCCTCTTCCTACGTGTTCCTGAAGTTTAGTTAATATTTCTTCTATACAATTCTCGACTATTGAATCAATATTTGAACTTTCCATGATGGTTCGGTTTTTTGTTATGAATCCTCTTGGTGATAATTCTTCTTGTGCATTTATAAACATAGCTTCTAGTAGTAAACCAAATTTTAGAAAGTTCAATCTTTTCAATTCTTCTTTTAAAGTTTTACTTACGATTGGTTTTGCTTCTCTAATAAATTCTTCTAAGTTCAAGTTTTCATTTTGAATCTTATGATGCATTACTACCTTACCGGGTAAAGCAAATACTTGTAGATTCGGTAAAGTAGTTGAAGATGTTGCTGTTATTTCTTCTTGTTCTTCTTGTTCTTCTTGTTGTTCTTGATCTTCTTCTGTGTTGTTGTGAATTAGTTCTTTATGTATATCTAGTAGAATTTCATCGTGAAACGATTCCGAACATTTATCGCAATGATACATGTTGACGATGTTTACTCTTCGAAATTTCGCCGAGAAATGAAATGGGCTCTGACGGTCCCGCTTTTATAACGGTTCCCCCACCACTATTTCATCATCATCCTCTTCTTCTTCTTCACTATCCGAGGAAAACAAACGTCTTGGACGAAACATTAATCTTCAACTAACTGATTGTTCATTTGTGTTCTCTATTCCAGTTGGAGTTTCAGTATGTACTTATTCATATTCAAACGATGATGAAGATTCTGATATTACTACATCCATATCCAAATTTTCATTCTCCACATCATTTACACTTCCTACTTCTGATGTTGTTAGATCTACATCCATATCATTTACACTTTCTACTTCTGATGTTTCACTGTTATTATCATTTTCTTCCATTTTTTTTTTTTTTTTTGTTTTACCACGCTGGACGGAGGAAAAAATAGCTCTTACCCGCACACAAAAGTGCGGGCCCTCTACACCACTTTACTCAAGTGGCGAGCAGGGGTCTCCAGCCTCTTTATGACATCAGACAGCAGTGATGTCGAGGTCCCGCCTCAGGGCGGCTTGGGGTATGCGATTGTAGTCTCTCGCTACCCAAGGGCATACCTGCTAAAATAACCCCCGACGCGTGCTGTCACCACATCCATTGCAATCGACCCGAGCGTCTGCTCATTGCGACATTGCAATGTGTGGCCTCTGTCCCTTTCGGGATTCTTCAATTGGTGATCAACCTCTTGCTGTCCTCGGTTCTGGGGTCACTCCAGACACCCATCTCTCCTCTTCTGGCGCAGGATGGACAGAACAAATTCAGCCACAGCGTTCCAGCTGTCGCTGCCCTGCAGCATCTTCCCCACGATGTTGTCTGGGGTCAGATGACCGCCAACTGAGTCGGCGAGGGCAGTCCGTTCTTCATCAAAGTGACGGCACACAAAGAAAGTGTGGTGCGCGTCGTCTCCGTCGTATCCGCAGTACCTGCAAATGGGCGAGTCGACCTTGCCCATTCGGTGAAGGTACAGACGGAAGTAGCCATGACCTGTCAGGAACTGGGTGAGGAAAAAGTTTACCTCCCCGTGGTTGCGGCAAACCCACGGCTCCAGGTTCCTGATAAGACGCCATGTCCACCTTCCAGTCGTGTCTTCATCCCATCGACGCTGCCAGATGGCCATTGTTTGGCCACGAGCCAGCTCGGCAGCCTCCTCGCGATCCATCTCAGGTGCACGCCTAAAGATGGCCTTCTTCTCTTGTGCCAGCAGGTCAATGGGAATGACTCCCGCAATGACCAGCACGGCTGCTTGCGAGACTGTTCGATACGAGGACGCGACCCTGAGCGCGCCGCGTCTCTGCACCGCCAGCATGCGAGTCCGGTATTTCTTCACTTTCGTCGCATCTGCCCAGATCTCTGCTCCGTAGAGCATGATGGCCTGAGCCGTCGACAGCAACAACCTCCGTTTCGACTGGCTCGGTCCTCCGACATTGGCCATCAGCCTTCCAAGGCAGGACGTCACTTCGGCTGATTTGTCACACACACCCCTGATGTGGTCCCAGTAGGTGAGCTTGTTGTCCAGCACCACCCCCAGGTACCTGGCCGTCCTCTGCGTCTCGATCACTTCGGCACTTACTCGCATCGGGATGATCGTGGGGATCCGCTTCCTCGTCAGCATGACTATCTCCGTTTTGGTGAGAGCCAGCTGAAGGCCGTGATCGCGCATCCAGCCCTCCACCAAGCGCATGACCTGATTCAGCCTCATTTGGGCCAACTCCGCGTTTCGTTCGGTGATGACCGCTGCCACATCGTCAGCGTATCCCACGAGGAACGTTCCATACGGCATCTTCATACGGAGCAAACTGTCGTACGAGACATTCCAGAGATCCGGTCCCAGCACTGAGCCCTGGGCCGCCCCAGAGGTGATGGTTCTGATCACAAAACCACGGTCCGTCTCGTACATCAGCTGCCGGTCCCTTAGGTAGTCTCTCACCATGGCGAGGAGGTACCCAGGTATCCTAAATGTTCTTTCCAGTGCGTCCAAGATGTCGCACCACCGTGCCGAGTTGAACGCGTTTTTCACATCAAGCGTGACCAGCAGCACAATGGGGCGGGCCGCGTGGCACGCCTGATTTGCTTGTGTCACCGAATCAACTACTTTCGATATGGCACTGAGTGTCGAGTGGCCCTCCCTGAACCCGTGTTGTCGGGCCGAGAGGTCCCCTGCCGCTCGCACTGCCTCGCCGATTCTCGGTTTCAACAGTCTCTCCATCAGTTTTCCCGCCGTGTCCAACATACACAGAGGGCGGTAAGATGATGGAGCATCCGGTGGGCCTCTTTTCTTGCTCAGCAGAACGAGCCTGGCCTGTTTCCAGCGGGATGCGAACACCCCCGCTTTCAAGCACACATTGTACATGTTCAGAAGGAGCTGAGGGCAGCATTTGACCACCAGTTTCAGCACCTCTGACGGTACGTTGTCTGGGCCCGGGGCCTTCTTGTTCTTCATGGAGCTGACTGCTCTCTCCAGCTCCTGCCGTGTGAACAGTGGGATCTCTTCGACGTTCACGCGTAGAGGGGCGTCGTCTCTGACCTCATGATCCGGGAAGAGTCCGTCCACAATCATCCGCATCATCTCAGCCTCCATTGGCACATATCCGGATCCTTGCGCGAGTTTCTTCATGACCAGCTTGTACCCCTGTCCCCAGGGGTCGCTGTTCACGTCCTCGCACAGTGCGCTCCAGCAACGCGCCTTGCTCTGTCTGATTGCTTTGACTAGCTCTCTTTTTGCCGCTCTGTACTGGCCCAACCTCTCCGCTGCTTCGGGTCTGTCCCGGGATCGCTGGGCTCGCCGCCTGAGTCTCAGGCAGTTTCGCCGCAGCTCGGCAATTTTATCGGTCCACCAGTACACTGGGCGCTTTCCCATACGTGCCTTCTTGCGGGGCATCGACGCGTCGCAAGCACGATGAATGAGGCGTGATGTGGCTTCCACCAATGCCTCTGCGTCTGTCCTGCTTGGCTGGTTCTCTGCTGTCTGAGAGATGTCCCCCGCATTGCTGAGCAAGACCTCTGTCAGCCTCCGCTCATCCAATCTCGCCAGGTTCCAGCCGAGCGGGCGCTGGTTATTGCTGCGTTGTCCTTGCCTTCTCTCTGTCAGCTCGAAGGTGATATATTCGTGATCACTTCCTGAGTAATCACCCATCACACTCCAGCCAACGATTTGGGAAGCCAGGCCTTCCGAAGCCAGAGTTACATCGGGGATCGACTCCCCGAATCCTGGCCTCCTGTAGGTCGGCGTGTCGCCCTCGTTCATTGTCAGCAGCCCCAGCCTGGATGCCATCTCCAGCAGCAACCTTCCGCGAGTGTCTGTGTGTGGCATCCCCCACTCTCTCGCTCTGGCGTTAAAGTCACCGGCAATGAGACATGGACCACGGATTGCCTGAATTGCGTCCTCCATGGCCTCGAGCTTCTCAGTGAATCGTGGAATGCTGTCATTCGGGGAAAAATAACAGCTCACGAACGTGACTCCGTTGCTTGTGATCCAGGCGAAGTTTTCGCCGTTTCCACTTCTTTCGATGGGGACCGCGCGCGAGTCGGGTACCCACAACGCCGCCCATCCTGTGCGGTCACTGAACCATAGTGGACCTTTAGCCCTGTGGGGTTCGCTCACGAAGACAAGAGCTGTCCCTGTCTCGCGAACAATTTGGTCCACCAGGGAGCTTGCCGCAATACTCCCATTTAGGTTTCCCTGGATGATCCTCAGCGTCCACGCCTATCGATCTTCTTTGAGGCCAAGAGGTCTCTGAAGGTCCGACATGCACCGGAGCCTTGGACATGGTCCGACGGTCGCCCGTCAGTTGCCTTCTTGCAGGTGTCACACGAGGGTGCCTGGTCACAAGTGCTCGACTTGTGCCCAGTACCACCACACTTCCAACACGCTTCACTGCGGTCCGGACCTTGGCACTCCCTTCGAGTGTGGCCATACTCCAAACAGCGGAAGCAGCGTGAGATCTCTACTTGAGTTCTCACTCGGCAGACAACCCACCCGACTTTTACCTTGCCCTTTTTCAAAAGCTTCTGGCCGCTGGAGGCATCGAGGTCAACAACCACCAGCCTCTGCTCTCGGGCATTGGGTTTGGTCAGGAAGACTTTGAAGTCTCCCATTCCTTCCCCCATCTCCCGCTTCAGGGCAGCACTCACCTCGTCCTGCGTGGAGGATGAATCAAGATCCAAGATCTCCACACGCAAACGGGGGGCAATGCTCTTGAGCTTGTCTCCGGCTTCGAGTGCCGTCTTCACCGAATCAGCGAACTGGGCCTGCCCACGGACAGATCCCAGCTCGATGAGCACACTACCGTCGTTGGTCCTGCGGAGTCGACGAACCTCCACACCCGACTGCTCAGGCTCGACGTCCCTACGCAGTTTCCCAACCACGTCAGCGTAGGATCTTCCTTGCCTTGATGATGAGTACATGCCTCATTCTCGCCCCAGATCTGGTGCCCCTCGGCGCCACCTTTTTGGAGGAACCGCGAGGTGGCGCCTCTTGGGTGGCAGCTCGCCTCTTTGACTTCCTCCTTCGGGCAGACTTTGACTTTACCTGAATAAAGCCATCGTCCACCGTTTTGGGGGAATCGGGTGCTTGTGGTGGTAAAGGGGCCTTGTCGCTTTCTTTAGCAACTGCTGGCGTCTGAGCACCTTTGGCACTCTTCCCACCCTTTTTCTTGATCTGAGGAGAAGTCATTGTAGACCTCTCCCCCATATCCCTCTTCTGCATCTCTCCTGGCATCAGAGAGGGCGTCTGGGGTGAAGTCATCACAGACTTCTTGCTACGTTTTGTCGGCGGTGACTTCTTGGACACTCTGTCCACGATCTGACGTTCCGCCTTTAGGGCATTCAGCCGGACCCTCTTCAGCTCTTTCATTATGCTGACGGCTTCTTCGATGTTCGCAACAGCCAGCCGAACACCATTACTGATGTTCTTTTGGACAGCCATCACGTCACGAATCTGCCCCAGCGCGGACTCGATCTTCCCGATTTCTTCGTCTTCTGCCAGGTCGCAATCAGAAAGCTGCTTACGGACGACGTCCAACTCAGTGTCGAGCAGCCTGAGAGGCGGCGAGCCATCCCAGGGGCTGCTCGGATGTTGCCGTTTCCGGTCACCATCTCTTTTCGGAGTCGCTGTCTCCGTTGCCACATTCTCCGAGGGCAACCCGACCGCTAGGGGTTCAGGCGCCACCTTCGAACTTTCGGCCCTGGTGTCCGGGGACTTGAACGGGGCCGGCGGAGGCGCATTGATGACCGCATTACCACCTGCGCCTTGTCGATTCCCGTGTCATCGTTCTTTTTTACCCCAACGGAAGCCGGAGGGGTCCTTTTCAATCTTGTGCTCCGGTTGAAGGGCGAAAAATCGTCCTTAAAACCAGAGCTCAAAACGTTGTTGACATCATCATTCGCCTGTTGGTGTGCCATCGTCATGCTTCGATTCAATTTTCCATTTTTTGTTTTTTCGGGTCCCAGGTCCATGGGAGTGTTGCCAATTGCTCCCAAGTGTCGTCCACAGTCCGAGACCAACAAATGTCAGTCAAACCTCCTCGGACACCCATCACCCGCCTAGCACAGTCGCAGGATCAGGAATATGCCCATGGCTCTTGAGACTGCTTCAGACAATTTTGATGCACTGCTTTCAGCGTGGCGGGGGTGCTTACTTGCAGTGGCCACCTCCTGAGGCCAATTCTACCTCAGAAGCTCCACTAGTTTTCTTCCATATTAAAATCGTCTAGTTGAATTTTATACAATATTTCAATAAGAGGTTTCCTTGGATAATCGGTGTTGTCCACAGGAGCCATTTCAAGTAAATGAGGAATAACTCTTTGTGATTCGGCTTATATGATATTTTGATAAGTATGTCAAGGTCATTTTAGATTAAGCGAGAACTGGGAATAGATCACTAAGCAGCATGTTAATTCATTACTACAAAGTGATCTATTCCCCATTCTCTAAGAAGTGTCCAATCAATAACCAAAGTTCAAGTTCATTTTTGTTCAATTTCAATCTTTTACTTCTTCTTTTATTACGTAGTTTATAGGTTGACAATTCGAATTTTCAAAGTGCCGTTTTATCGTTTGTTCCAACGCTTCTATTTTAGCTTCTTTTATCATTAATTCCGTAAGTAACTGATTAATGTAATCAGCTGCCATGTCCACTGTTCTTGTTCGTATTTCTCCTAACCTAACCCCGGGAATCAATCTCTGTAGTCTGTAAAACTTTAACTTTATTCTTGACTCTCTTGCTTTAGCCATTTCCCGAATCTTTAGTTTTTTATTATCTTTATTTGTAGTCAAGTCCATAACACTTTCCTTCAAGTCCTTACTCGTGACAAGTTCGCTTTCAGAATAATTCGACCATAGTACACTCGTCTTTTATACACTTTCCCCCACCACTTTCAATTTCCCCCACCCTACTAATATAGGTCAAGGTCATCCGGTATTAATGCGAGAACGAGGAATAGAGCACTAAGTGGCATGTTAGTACATTACCACAAAGTGATCTATTCCTCGCTCTCTATTCTACATCAAATTTTTTTGGGTTTTTGTTATTTTTATCTTTTTTTGTTTTTTCTGGGGGGAATGAGTGTTTGAACATTACTTGGTAGAATGTCCATTTTTCTTCTTCAAATCTTCAATAGTTTCCAACAATTGTAACAAATATGCGTTGGTTTTTTCTAAAGTTTTCAGTCTGCTACATCCGACTTGAATGGAAGGCACCATTAGTTGCAATTTTGCAAATTCTATCTTCTCTTTCTTGCACCTTTCTCTCATTTTTAGGTTTTTCCTTAGTCTTGCCGAAGATGGTGTTATTGGCTCGTACATACAATCTGGATATGGCTTTGACATTTTCAACACTGATGTTGAAGTACAATGAGATACTTGCGGCCGTTGAGCTTGATAATAATTTGTTGTTGGAGTATTGCAATACATCTTCGGTTCTAAGTTTTGGTGGCAATCTGTAGTTGAAAATACTGGTGTTGCAGAAGGATCAGTCATCTTTCACTGTTGTCGTACAGAGTGAACCCTTTTCTAAAGTTTTACTTCTTTTATCACATTTCCCCCCACCACCGACTTATATATTCTTCCCCCCACCATAGTTATTTATACTTGTTTTTTCACATTTCAAATTTTATACCATACTTCCAATATGACATCCGCGTCTTCCTCTTTTAAGTATTTGACAAATTCAGGACTCCTCGACGATACATTTGGTCTGTTTAGATAGCTCATCACCTTGTGATGGCTTTCCTCATTTTCTATATAACAATACACTGCCTTAAAACAAACTTTGAAAACAAGGCAGAAACTTTTCCGCAAACTTTTGCTCCAAGAGAAAAGAGCGGTAATTTCTAACGAAGTTCAGAGCTCGGACTGCATGCAAAGGGCTGTCTGGAACGTTGTGCGGAGAGAGACACGTGAGGCTCCTCAGCGTGCATCATTCCCTGTCATACGTCACCAAGGGGCAACTGTTCAATCGGAGTCCGAAACTGTTCATCTTTTTAACTGTCATTTCTCAAATATCTCATGTACAAGCGTTTCCTCCAATTCAAATCAAACATCAAATTTCTCATCTAATCATTCTCTAAAACATTCTCCAGTCAATTCTTTATTTTTTACACCGGTCAACGCATACGAAGTGGAAAAAGCAATCCTTTCTTTAAAATCCAAAAAATCTTCTGGAACGGATGAGATATCCAGCTTTCTTTTAAAACAGGTTTATCATGCCCTTCTTGAACCTCTCGTCAAACTTTTCAATGTTTCACTGTCATCAGGCATTTTCCCAAGTATCTATAAGATCTCTAAGATTGTTCCGATTTTCAAAAAGGGAGACCCAGGTGATGTAAACAATTATCGGCCCGTTGCTCTTCTGTGCACAATATCTAAAGTACTGGAGAAGGTTGTATATACTAGGTTGGTAAATCATCTTGACAACCACAATATCCTTACAGAACATCAGTTTGGTTTCAGAGCTAAACGATCAACCACTCAAGCAGCAGTAACCTTCATAAATGATGTAGTATCACGTCTGGAACAGCGTGAACCAGCCTTGGGAGTTTTCTGCGATCTCTCCAAAGCCTTCGATCGAGTGGACCATAAGATCTTATCCGAGAAGCTTGAGAGAATTGGTGTTCGTGGTGTTGCACTTGCCTGGTTCAAGTCTTACCTTTCTGACCGAAGGCAGTTTGTTGACATTTCTGGGACGCGTTCTGAATACGCTGAATGCAGAAGTGGGGTGCCCCAAGGGAGCATTTTGGGGCCCTTACTCTTCATAATTTATGTGAATGATCTTGTAAAACATCTTCCTTTGGCAAAATCAACACTATATGCAGATGAAACGACACTGTTGTTTGGAGGACCTTCATCTAATCTGAGATGTAGAGTCATAGAAACTCTACAAGCACTTCAAACGTGGTTATCAGCCAACAATCTTATTTTGAACTCCGATAAAACAGTTTTTATTCAATTCCTTACAGTCAATAAAACTCCTGAAGATATTTCTTTGACGGAATTTAACATTAATGAGAGTACTTCAGTAAAGTTTCTAGGGCTAACAGTGGATAGTAGTTTGTCATGGGACATCCACATAACACATCTGTGCAGTAAGCTGAGTCGAGTCACCTATGCACTCAGAACCCTACATCCACTCTTGGATTTCAATGCCCTTCTCATGGTTTACTATGGATGCTTTTTTTCTGCAATGACTTATGGAATAGAAGTGTGGGGAGGGTCTCCCCATTCGTCAAAAGTCTTTCTAGTCCAGAAAAGAGCTGTCCGTATCATGCATGGACTGCCTCCTCTACACTCATGCAGAGGAGTTTTCCGCTCAATTGGCATTCTTACCCTCCCCTCTATTTTCATTTACAGAATAGTGCTTTCCACGTTGAAAACCTTTAACAATTCCCCAGTTGTTGGAGCAAACCACAGATATCCCACTAGATATGGTGACGATCTCCGCACTCCTAGACATCGCCTGGCACTTTCCGAAAGGGGAATAAATTATTCGGGTCCGGCCTTTTACAATAAACTTCCCCGGGAAATTAAGGAAATGAAAGGTTCCAGTTTTGAGAAGAAACTGAGGGAATTTTTAGTTGAGGGGGAATTTTATAGTGTTCAGGAATTCCTCTCTACCTGACCACACTTGACAATTTACAATGTTTACCATAAGTTCATTTTTTAGTTTTTAATGTTGACGACTGAGATGTACACCTTGTTTGTATTCTATTCAGAATAAATATTGTCTATTGTCTATTGTCTAACAACGCTCGCTTTGCTTTTATAACGATATGCTAATGAGAGGGGTTAACAGCTGTTAAGTGGGGGAAGGTGGGAGGGAAGGAAAGAGAGGGGGTATTTATTTCAAATAATTCGCATAACTTTTGACTAAAATAAGATAGCTAAATTCTTCTTTTACTAAAATGTTCGTCTTACATAGACCTTTTCAATGATGTATCGCTTGTCCTAATCCGTCAATCCATTATCGAGTTATAGGCATTTATATTTTCCGGGGGGGGGTTCCGCTTGAGTGAACACGGGGGGGGGGTTCCGCTTGAGTGAACACGGGGGGGGGGTTCCGCTTGAGTGAACACGGGGGGGGGGGTTCCGCTTGAGTGAACACGGAGGGGGGGGTTCCACTTGGGTGCTCATGCGGAACAGATATTCTCACGAGATAGTCGTTGTGTGATAATGAAGACAAATGTTCATCACGCCGCGACCACTAATTAACTCGCATTTGCGGTGTTCACATCTTTCCTACTCATTACATATACGTTTCCTACTTCATTATTTCAAGACTAATTAACTTGCAAAACAACAGTCTCTGTCTTTGAATGTTGATGAGATTTCATTAGGAACCATTCTTTGCACGCTATATGAAGCTACACCAGCAAACAATGCAAGTCAGACAGGTCATATAACTATACAACGACCTTAGAAAAGTAGGTCACGAGACTTAGAGTGTTAAAAAATAATGGGGGAAAAACACAACGCTATAACGCATTGTGTTTCTCCCCCATTATTTTTTTAGCAAAATTTGGAAAAACTATGTGAATTTACTGTTTACGTCCCCACCTTGTAATACGATCCTTTTTATCCCTGAGGAGAAAGTCTTGAGAATCTAAATTGTTAAATCTCTTCTCTTTACACGAATTCTCACAAACTCTAATTTTATATTTATTGCCGTTACATTTTGCCAATATGTGTTGGTGGTCAACAACACTTAGAAAAAAATATCTCAAACCTTTCTTAAGCCTCTCTCCTCTGACGGATATTATTTCAGGATCGTCTTCAACAGTGGAGATTTCTGTCAGTTGTGGTTCGGAAAGATGTTTTACGATATGTACACGGCAGAAACGTTCGTTCTTAACACATTTCCTACCACAAGCTGATGATTTCTTAATTCCCCTACCGAGCACTTCAGGGCAAGTAGTGGGTTGGCAAAATGCCCTACGACGCTCTTCTTTTAATAATTGGAAACGCTCTGAAGGAGCAGACTTAGGAGATTTATTTTTAGGATAGGTGTGATCTTTAGGAATAGTAAGTGGTGGGGTAGGAGGCAATGGTGACAGTGGAATGACAGGTGTACTAAGACTATGAAGCAAGGTTTCAAATGAAGGGGTATTAGGACGGGGAGCTGGCTTCTGCGGTGGCGGCATGTTAGTTGAAGGCGGTGTGGAGTCATTCGAAGACAAAGGCGGTGAAAATATGCTGCAACGTATGCTATTGTTGGCCGGGGGAAGAGGAGCTCCAGAAGTTGAAGGTTTCGAGTCTAGTTGCTTCTTATACCAGTCGGGAGCATTTTTCAAGCGAAGAGTTTTCTTGACTGGAGTGGAAGCCGTAGTAGAAGTAGAAGTTGAACTTGTAATAGAAGAGCAGGCTGTAGTGGAAGTTGTAGTCGGCAGGGATGACATCGTGGTAGTTCTATTCGCAGTTCGCAGCGTAACGTCTGGAATCAGAATGAAATGTTAGCCGTGGTCGATGCGTCTTTTATAACGGTATGCTAATGAGAAGGGTTAACAGCCGTTAAGTGGGGGAAGGTGGGAGGGAAGGAAAGAGAGGGGGTATTTATTTCAAATAATTCGCATAACTTTTGACTAAAATAAGATAACTAAATTCTTCTTTGACTAAAATGTTCGTCTTACATAGACCTTTTCAATGATGTATCGCTTGTCCTAATCCGTTAATCCATTATCGAGTTATAGGCATTTTAATTTTCCGGGGGGGGGGTTCCGCTTGAGTGAACACGGGGGGGGGTCATTGACCCTTCCGAAAGTGGGTCAAGGTCATTTAAGACTTATAAAGAACCAAGGTGATGGGAACAGTAGTAACTGTTCCCACCACCCTGTTTGCCTAACGGTTCCCACTCCCAACCCACTAGTTACGTTCTGCGAGGGACATCGACGCAATTTTGTTTGGCCCGTCCGGGTCCATCCGTAACGGGCCGGTCCGGGTCCATCCGTAACCGTGAATTCGAAGGGAAACTGGAACAGCTAATGCAGAAACGCAACTCTAACACCCACCCAACTAATCCCACCCATCATATTCCTAAACAAAATGCAAAAACCTAGTCCGCTACCTACAATTTGCGGATGTCCCACCCCTTCTAAGTGAAGTTCAACCGAACTTCTGAATTTACATTTAATCTACCCCCTATCATCTAGCTGAAAGGCAAAACAACAACATTAATTATTAATACCAACACTTAAAACTAACAACACATCATTATTAAATATCAAATAATTCAACACAACCAAATACCATCATTATTCTTAAAATTAATACACCTTAACGCTAAACACAACTTATAACTAACATCGCAATGCGCAAATTAATTCTTAAATTAAGTGCAACTTACAACTAATATTTACACACACACACACACACACATACCACATTGCATTAAAGAACGCAACGTAGTATAAGAAGTTCAAATATATATAGGCCTACTATATATTTGAACCTCTTACCGAGTCGCCAACGACTTTTCGCTATGAAAACTCGTTGACGACTGACGCGAAAATCGGGCTCGTATCGCTCCTCGGGTTTTCGAATGGTGGGAGTAATTAATGCAGTGGTGGGGGAATTGTTTCACTCCAGTACGGTCTTCAATCCACTCCAGTTCGCAGCAGTGTAAAAATGAAACGAAGGGGTGGGGGTGGCGCATGCGCAGCGACGTAAAATCCAAGGTTTGAGGTTAGAACTTTCCGTGCACAGTAGAGCTAAATTGAGTAATACAGGACTCGGCGCATGCGCAATAGCGAGGAGTGATTCCGATCCGGAGAACTCGTTGCATTCGCAGCAGCGCTAAAGTGAGTAATACAGACTAGGCGCATTCGCAGTAGCGCTAAAGTGAGTAATACACGACTAGGCGCCGTAGCGTGAAGTTGGGTCACTCCAGTACAAGTTATAGCAGCATAAAAATGAAACGAAGGAGTGGGAGCGGCGCATGCGCAGTGACGTAAAACCAAGGTTTGAGGTTAGAATTTTCCATGGTGGCTGCCATGTTTAATTCAGTTTCATTCAAACAATAGTAGTTCATGGCTGGCATGGGATGTGAAGTGTGGTAATTAGATGGGGTTAGCAACCGGTCGTGACCGGCCATTGACCGGTCATCGACCCTGCGGGGTTCTGCTTGAGTGAACACCGGGGGGGGGGAATTAATCTCCATTTTTTAATGGGGGGGGGTTCCGCTTCATTAGTCACGGGGGGGGGGGGTTCCGCTTCATTAGTCACGGGAGGGGGGGTTCCGCTTCATTAGTCACGGGGGGGGGGTTCCGCTTGAGTGAACACGGGAGGTTCCACTTGGGCGCTCATGCGCAACTGATCTTTTCACGCGATAACCGTTATAAAAGAAGATTGTTCATCGCGCCGCGACCATTAATTAACTCGCATTTGTGTTGTTCTCATCCTTCCTACTCATTATATATACGTTTCGCCAACTTCATTATACAAGTCTAATTGCTAGTAACCTGAAATTTCATTTACATTAGCACATGTCGTCCTGTTTGAATCACCTTCGCGTGCTCGACGTTATATCTCATTCATCAGTCTTGTTCTCACTTCTACACGTCTGACATACTTCTTGTGATGGATACGCAATGTTTGAAATTGAAACTTTTGCGGACACAACATATATTACGAAATAATTCCAAACCATCGGTTTCAAAGACTAAAACAAATTTAACAAAAGTGAGGAAGAAATTAAGTTTTAACCCGTTATACTCTGTTAGAACTTTGCAGGTTCACGTTGATGATAATGTTATTCACAACATTTTGCGTTCGATGTTACGTTTCCACAACTTCGAACTTGTTACACCTATCGACTGTGTTCAGCAGGTTTTCATATTTTACCCCACCCTTCTTTATATAAGTGCGCTCACGACAATTCCTGTTTCATTCTTCTATACGCTCTTCGACCGACAACTACTCCGCTCTAAATTACACACTACACGAAGATGGATACAAACCAAGAACAAGTACAAGTTCACGAAATATCGTCTACTACCCACCCGAGAGAGAATCCTCCGAGAACTTCGCCTTCACCGAATCCACAGAACCCGTCCAAGTTTCGGATGTATCTTCGACGGCGAGGAATGATCTTGAAGCTATTCTTCGGTCGCTCGTCGGTTTCGACTGACCTGTACGACGATCGATGTTAAACTGAACTCTTAGAAGTTCAGTTTTTTTAAAACTTCCTCGGATGACCTTGAAGCAATTATCCCCTCTCCTTTTTCAACTAACGTCTACTTTTGTTCAACTGTTGAATTTCAGTTTTGAACTAACTTTTAATTTATGCGAAGTTTTAGTTGAACCCGGTTAATTTATGCGCACATTTAGTTCAGCCCCGAATCGTTGAATTCAGTTTGAACTAACTTTTAATTTATGCGTAAATCTACTTCAAACGCTCACCCCACCTCCTCCCCCCTCATTTAATATACGACCGGAAGCTATGTGCCCCGGCACGTGGCTTCCGGGGCAGCTGACCTGTGCCAGAAGTGACCAAATCCAACTACTGGATTCCTTTACAAGGAAAGGTTTTTAATCCTTTTTTCAAAAGGGTTAAATAACCCCTGATTTTTGTCAACTAGAACCCTTTTTAAGGCATTGTCTAAAGGTTACACCCTTTGCATTCGTAAGGGTTAATAATGGTTTTTCAATTTTAAGAAAGGCTTTAATAATGGTTTTTAAAATGTTAAATTGCTGTCTGGGATATATCTATAGGTATTCACATCCACAATAATTTGAAACGCGGTTATTTCAACAACGGTTATCTTCAAGGAAGAAAAGCTTGATTCATCGTTGTCATAAAGGCAAGTAGCAATTGAATACCATCCTTCACCACTGAGGCCGAGATTGCTCCCAAAGGCTTTATAAATCTGAACAGCTTTGTTACATATCTCAATTGATTTGATTTAGTACTCAGATAAGAACGTGTTTGTATACAACACTAATGCACTAAAGTTATACAAATATAACTATAACTATAACCATTATAATTTATTATTATTATTTTACTACAACTACGACGGTATCATTTCAGTTTTTATTTATTTTTTGTTTTTGATAAATTGATTATTTCATAAACATTTTGACAGTAACGAAAAGTGTCCATATCTTATACTCTAATAAAGGTATAATATTATGAATGTATGCACACTTTTCTAACGATTTTCTTCAAGCTCTGTAAATTCCTAAGTCGGGGGTAAGCACCAAATTTATATCGGTCTCTATTTTATAAAATAGTGAGAAAAAATGTATTTGTACTGAATCTTTGGAGTTTTTATTTTGGAATTCAATAATTATGTAAGTATTTAATTGCATTCAATGCGTTTTGAATGACACTCGGAATTAGTTGGTTTATACTCATAGAATGCAAACATTTCATTAGGAAACTGTTTTTACTTTTCCCTCAGTGTAAACTACTTAAATAAGCATTAAAATGTTAGTAATGGTATGAGTCCTAAAATCAGTCCTTACATAAAAGGTTAAATTAAAAATGTTGTAAAATTAATTATAAATGTTCTACACTCAATTAATTAAAGCCTCTTTACATTTCCATAAAAAATCCCTAACATAAATATACTATCTAATTTTGGTTCTAATAAACTTTGACGACCTAATTTTAAATAATAACCTAATTACTATAATCCAAAGATAAATGTTTTTGTTGCAAATGGTATACAGTTCTTAACTACTAAATTTCGCTATAAATATTTCAACTTGTAAAGATTTAATTGCTTTTTATCTTCTAGCAGAATTAATATCAGCACAGTTGTTATTATTTACGTTACACCTACTTATAACACTTACGTAAATTTCATACAATTCGAATAATTTCCAACAAATGCTTTTCAATTTAACTTATGAAGATGACAATAATGTTTTTTAATTGAATTAGGCATGTTAAGTTTAATCATAAGTAATGAATTGAAGAAGCAAAAAACATAATGTAAAACATTTGATTTAAATGTAAATTTAATATTTAATTTTAATTTTTTTATGTTCTTACTTATAAAACATTGTTTTAGTTAATGTTTTAACTATTAACTATATTTATTTTAAGGGCGGTAATTTATATCCTAGTAACTTTTTACTAACCTTTAAGTATGTAATAAATCAAAATTGGCAGATGTATTGTAAATACAATGAGAAAATGAAAATATAATTTAATTCTTAAAATTTTTCTTTTAGTGAACAGTCTAATGTGTTCTCAAGCGTTATATTTTACTTAGTGATTTTTCAAGTTCTTAAAACTATTTTTATGATTCATTCATAAAGAATGATTAACCTTAAATATTTGTTGTGTTCGTCAATATTATTAAAATAAAATAAAATTGGCTCAATTTCGTTTTACCTTTAATAATAAATCACACAGTAAAAGTTAGATGTTAACAAAAAATTGTAACGTTTTTGTTGTAAATAAAAATATTGGTAGTCATGTTCAAAAATAATAATAGTAATTTAATTAAGTACATAAATAAACAGCAACAATATTTTTATTTTATTTATTCAGATTTAAACAAAACAGTATAAGTCATGATGTAAAAGTAAAGTCTGTTAAAACTTGTCAGTTGAGCAAAATTACTCGAACAGGAAAAGTATTGTGTAAAGGTGAACTAATGTAAGCAGCCCTCTGATTGGTTAGATTTCATCTAACCAAGCCTGTCTAAAGTCAGAGTATTTAAGGCAAAACCTGTCTTGTCTCTGTCTCATTTTGTTGGTTGAAAGTGCAGTGATCAGTTCTAATGTAATAATTATGTTAAATCATGATTTTTGTGCACCCAGGATAATCTGGTATGTAATAATAAATTTTCATTTCATTAGTTCATCTATTAAGATTGCTTTAATTTTAGAATGTTAAAAATAAATAATGCTGGTAAATTTTTTAATTCTAGGGTTCGAGTCTTTTGGAAGAATAAATTAGAATCACAGTAAAATCCTTGAACATGACAATCAATTTAAATACTAAAGTGAAGAATAAAGGACAGTGTATGAAAAATGTGACTTTTATTGTAAAATCTCATCACCTCGGCTCAACATTAAAATTAAACACTAATTTTTCAAAATTCCAAATGTACCTCACTTAATTAATAATTAATAAATCCACAGTGAGTGTTACAAAGTGCGCAACTCTGCTTATGTTTAAATGTTGGCTATGGTGAAAGACTAGTGTTATGAAGAATTAAGTTTAATTAAATAAAGCAAGATGTCTTTAAAGGTAGACTTTTTAATTAAAGAAGAACTTGTGTATGAGCTAAAAATAAGAAATGTTGAAGTAGATGATTCATGGACAGTCCAAACCCTTAGGAAGAAATTAAGAGCGGTAATTAAGCTGAACATTTTGCCAAATGCCGCAAACATACAGAATAAACTTGTTGTTTCTGATGAAGTAGGAATTTTAAGCAATAAGATTGATCAAGTAGAAGCAGTTGTTGATGATGTCATAGCAAATAATAGGCCTGTAGATATTGTTCGATATGAGGAAAAATTGCGGCATGTAAATAGTAGAATTAGTAACTTACTTAAATTTAAATTAGATGCAAGTGTTAAGGATAAAGTTTCAAAGATGTCGAAAGCCGTTAAGGAGATTCAAAAGAAACTTGAATCTGCAACCATAGACAGTAATGCCAAGGAAGAGGTAGCTAGGAAGTTAAGTGAGTCAAATATCGAAGAGGAGGAGTTAGATGATGTGTTTGACAGTAAGCTACAATTTTCTTCTAGGGCAACTACTGGTAATGAAGGGGACTGTACGGTAGAGAATAAAGCTTCAGAGGTTGGGCTAAATCAATTTTCAAAATTGCAGAATCCAATTGAAGGGCTATTGAAACGGTTTAAAATCACAAATGGATGAAATGTTAATGAATTGTTAGATTTCATACGAAATATTTTAAAACTTAAAGAAACTACAGGTTTATCAGACAGTAAAATTCTTAACCTTTGTGTAAGTTATGCTACAGGTCCCTTGCTAACCAAGATAATCGAATGTAAGAGTTTAAATAAGAGCATTAAAGATTTACACAATGTATTGTTGGAAAACTTTATTCCGGTTGCATTAAGGGAAAATCTTAAGAGGGACTTGGTAACTAGGGCTCAAAGAAAAAATGAAGCTCTGGCTTTGTACATCAGTGAAGTCAAAGAAAACTGTAAAGTTTTAAACTGTAAATTTGAAGAGGGTGAATTAGTTGAAATCTTGAAGCTAGGGATACATGAAGATGATAGAGCAAAGTTGGTATTTATGGGGGACCCAAAAACTTTTGAAGATCTAAATAGATTATGTATACAAGCGCAAAATGTTCGGTACGTAGAGCATCAAAGAAAAAACTTAGAAGCCCTGGGAGGTAGAATGCTGGTGGTAAGTAATATTCGAGATGAGAGGGTTTGTTATAATTGTAACAGACCAGGACACATAGCCAGGAATTGCTTTAGACCTGTTAATAAAAGTGAGAAGCCGGAGTCAAAAAACGGGTATCGAGGGGGAGGCTCCAAGGGTCATCCAAGAACCTCTCCCAACTAACATCTAGGAAGAAATGCAGTGTCGCCCAGTCCGATCAACGTAAGGTTAAAAAAGACATTTATAGAATTAAGAGAAAGTTAATAAATTTAAGCTTTAAAGAATTTTTTTAAGGGGGGTTCAAATAATTACACCTTGCCTACAGTAGAAGTAACTTTTGGTAAAAAAGTAAAAGAAAATGTTTTGTTAGATACAGGGAGTAGTGTCAACTTAATTAATGAGAATTTGTTTAATCAGTTAAAAGGTCAAGGGTTAGTGAAAAGAATTTCACCAGTAAGTGAAACTTGTTTATCAGCTAACAATCAGATTATAGATATTGTGGGAAGGGTTTGTGTAAAGTTAAAGATAGGTAGATTTTCTTGGAGTGTTAAATTTTTAGTGGGTAAAAACATAACTTGGAATGCAATATTGGGGTCAAAGTTCATTAAGAATACTGGTTTGGTAATTGACTTGCAACAAGATCAATGTTATTTTAAGTTTTGTATGTCTGAGAAAATAAGCTTGGTAAATAACATAACTATCATGAGTAACAATATAAGTCAAAATATTAAGATAGGTTCAAAAAGGGGAGCTGAAGAAATAATGAAACTAGTTGAGAACTATCCAAAGGTGTTTACTAAAGATATAGGGGAAGCAATAGACTTTGAATATGATATTAAGTTAAGCGATAATGAGCCCGTAAACATAAGACCTTATCCACTAAGCCCACCCAAAATGAAGATATTACAAGGTATTATTGATGATTTGTTAAGACAAAATATTATTAGACCTAGTATTTCTAGTTATGCGAGTCCGACTTTTATTGTACAGAAGGGTAATTCAGATAAGTGGAGAATGGTAATAAATTATTCAAAATTAAATTCAAAGATTGAAAGGGTGAACCATCCAATTGGGGATTTACACGATAGTTATCATTATTTGCAGGGGGCAGAATATTTCACAGTACTTGATTTGTGTAATAGCTTTCACCAGATAAAACTCACAGAAAGAAGTAAACATATAACTGGATTTGTGACTCCCTTTCATAGCTTTGAATTTAATCGAATTCCATTTGGCCTTCATTGTGGATCAGGATTGTTAAGTTCATACTTAAATAAGGTTTTTCATGATATAAAGTTTAAGTATGTCATGAACTTTGTGGATGACCTTATAATTTATTCAAAGAGTTTAGAGGAGCACATTATTCATTTGAAAGAAGTGGTTAAAAGACTGAGTGTTCACAATTTGACCGTAAATCCTGAGAAAGTAAGTTTTGCTTTTAAAGAAGAAAGTTTTTTAGGCCACAAGATCAGTAAAAATCAAATTAGAATCGACCCTGAGAGGACAAAAGCTATAAGGGAATTTCAAATTCAAAAACTGCCAAAGAAGTAAGTCGATTTGTGCGAATGGTTAATTACTTTTCAAAGTATATCAAAGATTTCAGTAAAATATGCAGTCCTTTAAATTAATTGAGGAAGAAAAAAGCTAAGTTCAAATGGACAGATGACTGTAACAAAAGTTTTTTGAAACTAAAGGAATGTATAATGAATCCACCAGTTCTCAGAATAGCTGACTTTAGCAAACCTTTTGTATTGATGTGCGATGCATCAGAAATTGGTTGTGGCAGTGTACTTTTGCAAGAACATGATGGCGATAGATTACCAGTAGGGTATTATTCTAAGAAATTCACAGATGCTGAAAGAGCGATGTCAGTATACGAAAAGGAGGCATTGTCGATAATTTTGGGAATAGAAAAGTTTCATTCATTTTTGGAGGTACAACCGTTTTTATTAATAACAGATAATAATGCTTTGTCATGGGCATTAGGCCATTTTAGAAAACTAGGGAGATTGGGGAGATGAGTAGAACGGATTTTGAGTTTACCGTTTACCATCGAACATGTTAAGGGTACGGAAAATAAAGTGGCCGACTGTTTGTCTAGAATGTTCGAAGAAAAACAAGAATCTTGTAACACAATGGTTAGCACTAAGTGTAAAACTAAGAGAAATGTAAAGTGTAAAAAGTCAAACAAGGTGTGTAAAGAAATTTTTAAAGATGAAATTAATGTTGTCAGTGATTTTCCGTTGGCTTTCAAAACAATTGTGGAACACCAAAGTAATGATAAAGTAATACAAGGCATAATTGATAGTATTAAGAGAGGGGAAAATTCAGACAAGTTTTACATAAGTAAAGGTGTATTGATGTGTAAATTGAATGACAGATGTAAAGGAAAAATCTATTTGCCGGAAATGTTAATTGATATGATTTATAATTATTATCATACAAGTGTATTTGGTGGTCATCCAGGTATGAAAAGAACGATTGCTAAGGTTAGTGAACACTTTTATAGACCATAACTTGTAAAAGAAATTAAATTAAGAGTGTCTAATTGTCAGTTGTGTAAAATGAGTAAACCAGCCCAAAGAGTGTATGAAGGTAAACTAATTGCCACACATGCAAGTGAAGCTATGGAGCGGTTGTATATAGATGTATTTGGACCATTATTGAGATCTAAGAAAGGAAATAACAATATTTTAATAGCTGTTGATGATTTAAGTAAAAATTGCTGGCTGATTCCAATGCATAATTGTAAGAGTGAAACAATAATAAAGAAATTAGAAGAAATTATATTTAATAATTTTTCTTGTTGCAAACAGATTGTATCAGATAACGGTATGTGTTTTAAGAGCATTGAATTTAAGAACTTTTGTTTTAATATGGTGTGGAACACCATACTATTGTACCGTACAAGCCGTCTGGTAATCGGTCAGAAAGATATTTAAGAAATGTGAAGTCAATGTTACAGGCGTTTTATCATGACAAGCAGAATTTGTGGGATAAAGATATAAATTTCTTGCAAATGAGGCTTAACACTTTGATAAATGAAAGTGTAAATAGCACGTCTTTTAAGTTAATGTTTAATAGAAATCCAAACCATGGATTAAGCAACTTGTGGAAGCTTAATGAGTTGTTGGATACCAAATTAAGTAAAGAGGAGGTGAAAGAAAATGTTAAAAGAGCAATGTTAAATGTAAAAAGATCAGTTGAAAGAAATAAAAGAGGTCAAAGATATGCTCAAGAAAGGACAAAGCATCCATTCAAGGTTGGAAGTAAGGTTTACTTAAAAACCCATTTTCTTAGTAACAAAGCAAACAAATTTCAGAGTAAACTAGCCTTGAGATACAGTGGAGTATATAGAATAGTGTATTTCCTAAATGATGTAGTATGTTTGGTTCAAAAAATTGATGATTTACAAGATGTAAGGAGAGTGCACATTAGTCAGTTAAAACTGGGGTAACGAAATGCAGTAATATTTTGGGGTTGAATATTTTTTCCTCAAAAATTAAATGCATTGTAAATACAGTTATAAGAAATAATGTAAATATAGTTAAGTTGTAAATATAGTTTAAGTAGTTTAGAAACCGGTAAAAATGAAACTTTCGCCTTTGAAATGGGTAAAAAGGTGTCTGAGAATGAGTACAAGATAATAAGTATGTGATTAGGTGAAATTACATGGATTATCTGCAATTTGTACCAAATGTAGATTATAAAATATCTGGTTTGTGTGAAATTTAAGATTTCAGGTATTACAGATCAAGATAAATATAAACAAATGCAGAATAATGTGAAAAAAAAAACTGAAAATGAGAAGGGAGTAAATATTTATGAATAAAGGAAAAGATAATGTGGTAGTAAGTATGTATTGAGAGGTATGACTTATAATTTTGTTTCCAGAGAAAGGGAATGAATTCCTGAGTTAGAAAGCAATAAAAAACATAGTGTGTACAATTTTTATTGCAGAAATCAGGAAGTAATTTAGTAAAAAATGTCATTTGTTCTCAATAAAAAAAAAACGAATAAGGTGACGGTTTAAGTTAAAAAGATTGTATTTTAGGGAAGGTAATATTTAATACTCAATTAATTTTTGTAAACTTACATAATTTTGTTGGAGTTTATAAATCCATTTAATATCCATTGATCTGGGGTGACAAATTATCACTACACTTCACTGTACTCACTTAATTTCCACTTAACCAACACTGAATGAATGGGGTGTGATTGGCGCGCAAAAAAGGTGTGAATGATGATTGAATGATGGACTTTAGTAGTGTCAAATTGTTGGTGCTGGCTCAGTTCAAGGTCACCTGAGGGATGACGTCATCGAGGTCAATGACCTCACCGATGACGTCATCGATGACGTCATCGATTGCACCATCGATGACGTCATCACCAATGACGTCATTTCTATGACGTCACACCCATGACGTCACAGAAATGACGTGCTGATGACGTCATCACCCCTTACGTCATCAAAATGACGTCACCGACTCCACTAAGGTCAAGGTCACGCCGAAACTTAAAATTTTTTGGCACTTTTGCCGTTTCTCGCACTACGCTCCTAGTTTCAGTCCGAGTCCCCGTGACCTTGACCACTTGGAGCGAATTTTCGACGAGAAACGGCAAAAGTGCCAAGCTAAACTCGAGTTTCTGACATGACTCAGCCTAAATGGGCAATCGGTTATCCCTCAGGTGACCTTGAACCAGCACAACACCAACAATTTGATATTACTGTGACCTTGAAAACCTAACAACGGAGCGCCGACACCGATGCGCACCCCACGACAGCCACCAAGTGACTGACTGTCAGGTTCTGTGTACTCTAGGTATATGGGGAAGTGGAGGGGGAAATCTCAAGGTCATCCAAATGGAGTTTTAAAAAAGTTGAAGAGTAGAAAGACTACTCTTGTGCTTCCTGGGCGACTTCATCAATTTCCAACGGATCTGTAAACCAATCCGATCTGTAGCGGCAGGAGTCCAGAAAACAGGTGCACCACCCATCAGGTTGTCCGTAGCACTTCCGACAATTGGTAAGATTGGAGAAGTGAAATTTAATACACCGCTGCGGACAACAAGTATAAAAGTATTTGGATTTGTAGATTTTGAAAGTTTGTAGTACCGGTGGTGGCAGCTGTTGGTTCTTGCATCTACACCTGCAACATCCGAAGCATTCACATTGCGGCAGGCCAGCCCATCCACTTGCCACTTTGGTAAGAGGAAACACTTATCCTCACAGCAATAGGTTGTCCCCGTCTCTTCCTCCCAACGCTTCTTTGCACAATATGTGACGCCTTGTATCTCCAAACACCTATGCTCGCAACATGAGATGCGCTTACTTTCCATAGTTGATGTTGCTTTGACGAGGGAGCACGATGAAGTGATGCTGTGGTCAGTGGGAATGGGGTTTATATAAACTAAGGTGAGTGGAGGGGGAAAGGTCAAGGTCATCCAAATGGAGTTTTAAAAAAAGAAAAGAGTAGAAAGACTACTCTTGTGTATCTATAGCGATTTCATTGATAGTGAGTGCTTCTGTATGCCAAGTTGATCTGTACTGACAGGCTCCTAAATAATGTTTGCAAAAACCTGCAAAATGATTGTTGCACAATTTGCAGCCAGTTAGCTGTTTTAGTGTGAATTCAATGCAACGTTCAGGGCAACAAGTGTACTTATGCCCTCTCATCTGGTACACATGGAATGTCTTCAACTCTGGTTTCGGCTTCTTCCAAGACTTGCACTTACACATGCATTGACCAAAAGCTTCACATTTTCTACACGCCAGGCCATCCGCAACATCAATGTCATTTGGCCATGAAAAACATTTCTGTTCGCAACAGTAGTTGAGTTGACTCTCCATGTTGCTGTGGTGAAGGTGCGCGATGAAATGATGCTGCAGTCATTGAGAGTGCACCTTAAATAAACTCAGTGGAGGGGGAAAGGTCAAGGCCATCCCAAACGGAGTTTTAAAAAGATAACTAGTCGTCCTCCTCCTCCTCGTCCGTTGTACTTGGAGAGCTGTCAGACGAAGAGCCCCGTGCAGGTGCTCCCCAGATGAAAAACAAATCTATTTTAAAACGAAGACCAGGATCTTGCATCATCAATTCCTTTAATTTGTCACATACTAAGTCGACCTTGTGTAAGGTGTCAACAACAAGCTTCCAATTCGTTGGCTCAATATAACTTGTAGTAGAGTCTGCCTCGCTGATAACCACATCCTCCGGCCGTATTGGAGTGTAAAGATGTGTAAAGTTCTTCGGCTGTAGCTGAGGTTCAGGCTGGCTGGAAGTGGAAGGTTGAGTGTGGACCCCTGTCGCATCGAAATCCATAGTCATTCTACATTCAATGTTGGGGTTTTCGTTTAATACATACACCAATTTCTCATGCAACATATCCACTTCTGCCGAGTCTTGCAGATGAACATTCCAGGAAAATGGCCATTCTTCATCCGTAGTGGAGTCAACTCGAGAAAGAGTGCTGTCCGCCATGATAGCTAAGCAAGGAATGATGTGAGCTACAGACTGTGGTAACAGTATTGAAAAGTAGAGGGGGTAAACCAAAAGTATGTGGAGGGGGTATTTTCAAGGTCATTTAATTTGGGTTTTAAAAAAAGGAAATAGTGGAGGGGGAATTCTCAAGGTCATCCAATTTGGGTTTAAAAAAAAAGGAATGAAGGTTACTCCTCTTCAGCCTCGTTGTCCCCCCACATCCTCATTAGCCTCATCTTCATCGACGTCAGACTCGCCGTAAGGGTAGATCGGGGACATGGGCGAATATTGTGGAGATTGTTGACCGTTGTTATCGTCCCCTTGCATTCTAACTTGGGACCAATCATAATTTAAATTCATTTGTATTATGATCCCAGGGTTGTCCCGCAGTATTTCCTTCATCCGTTCGCAAATCGTTTCCAAATAGTGTACACTATCGATCGACAGTGTCCAACCCGTACTTGTACCAACATCAGTAGTGGAGTCAGCTTGGCTGATGGTGTTGTTGTCTGCCATGGTTGCTTGTCGGAAGAGGAATGACGGTTGATGTGATGCTCATGCAGGAACATGGTGAAGTGGTGGGGGTGTGGTGGAGTAGTGGGGGAATTTTCAAGGTCATCCAAACGGAGTTTTAAAAAAAGGAAAACCTACAAAGTAACATTGAAACTTTCCAATTGATGGTGGCGAGCGTTTTCTTCTGCAACCTTGCCGACACATGTGACTATGCCATACAGTATGAAAAGTACAACCATAATAAGGCCGAACAATAAAAGATAGCCGTTGACTATCATGATATTTTCTGAGTGTATCTGCTTTCTTCGTATCGCCCTCTCCTGCATCCTCTTCTCCAACTCGTGGACGAAGTCACAGCAAACGTGAGGACATGTTTTATCCGTTGGTAGGTTTGCCATTGTTGATGTTGTCGGTTTGGCTGTTGAAGATGGAATGAGGTTTCCAATTGTGATGTGCCATGTACATCAATAGTCAAGTGGTGGGGGTAACAAAGCAGTGGAGGGGGAAGTTTCAAGGTCATCCAAATTGTGTTTTAAAAAAAACCTATCTTGTTACTGAGCTCATATGTCAGTAACAAGATAGGTGTTTTTGCTCTTTTACTTCTTTAATATAATGAAAAAATATACATATTCTATTATTGTAAGAACAAGGAAGACAACTGCTAGTCAGCTGAAGTAGTCCAAGTTGTCTGGCTCGGTCTTCATCGACGCCGGTGAGGAAGCCGTGGAGGAGTGTCCAGGCTCTTCTTTTGACTGCCGGGTGTTCCGTATGTTGCAAGCGTAAACTTGCACGTTTATACGGTAGCCTCGTGCCACCATGAGCTGCAACTCCTTGTACAAGTCGTTTAGCTCCTGCTGAGTCTTGATGCTCACCTCCTCGTAACTTGCGCAACTGACGTTCAGAGACATCCTGATGTTGCTAGGTCGGCTGCTGGAGTAGAAATGAAGCCGAGGCACAGCGTTTAGAGGTACATGAAAAAGTGGTGGTGGTAATGGTGGTGGGGGTATGGAAGATCCAATTAAACACTTCTAAACTTTTTCCATTGATACAGTGGGATGGAACAAATAGCACAGGTGTCCTTGTAGTTTTCAAATCTAAACATCGGTGCTAGAAATCCGAACTGTTTTCTACCACCTTCCTGTACGAACCGTCGAAGGTCTCTGACGGCAGCATTGCCACAAGGCCTACAAAACTTTTCCCCCGTCTTGGAACCTATACCAGGAGTATCCCGAATACCCTCTATTATCTTTCTTGTACTCTTCGATATCCTGTTTTACTGTTATAGGGATATTATCTCGTAAAGCCGTCTGGAATAAAGATGCGTCAGTTATAACTCGTTGTAAGCAAAGCTCGTACAAGGTGCTCATCGTTTGCTAGTTGGCAACAGACTGACCGTTTTTCACATCCAAGCAGGTTTGAATCCTAGTGCGGTAGTGGGGGTAATTACGGTAGTGGGGGTAATTGTGAAATGCAAAGGTCAAAGGTCAAGGTCACCCGCGAAGTTAAAAAAAAAAATGCAACATATCAATACGTGAAGTTTGTCACATATTGATATGTTGCATTTTTTTTTGTTTTTTTATTTTTTTTGTCTTTTATGATTCGTTTATTTATAAAACATTACAACAACAACATATGTACAACATTAAAACTTAAATCTAACACTGCTGCTTGTCAGCGATGTGGATGGTCAACTCTGTAGAATTGCTACCCGTGCAGCCGTGGGACACCAGGTATAGACACCCGGGTTGAATAGAGCGAAGATCCTCGTTTTGTAGAAGATGGACGAATCTCTTGGGCAGGTACACCTGGAACTTTGGTTCATCCCCCGGAGTAAACGGTGCCTCGCTGAGACTGCAGCAGATGGCCTCCCCAACTGTAGTCTCCATCTTCTTCATAGCATGGATTATGTAGTGCTTCTCGTCTTTTAGTTCCGAGCACTTCTTTACAGGTAATATTGTTGACTTGGAGTGAGCATTGAACTGCTCGACCAAAGTCTGAAGGAACTGGTGAGATGCCATGGTCAGGTTACAGATCGTCTTCTTGCTCGGAGATGTTGTCGTCTCGGAATCTCGAGTAATACTCACGCCAGGTCCCTGTCTGCTCCCCACTTATATACTCTCCGTTACCCCCACCACTCCCCACTTCCCCACTTTGAAGGTAAGAGGCGAGTTTATAGGCATTTTTCAAAGCGCAATGTCTATCTTTATCATGTTCTGGGCTTTTTGTACACATATGGTTTCCAGCATGTATTGATAATTCTTATCCAATTCCACATCATTAACCGGAACATGAGTAAATCCTTCGATCCATCTTTTCTTTTCCAGCCCCTTTGTGTAAATATTGGTAAACTTGTCTGAAAAGTGATGCATAATGTGATACAAGTCCGTGTAACTTGTAAAACCATCATACCAATCGATATGATGGAAGTGTTTTGAAATCCATCTGTTGGTAGTAGCGGCTTTACTAGTTAAAGACGAATAAGAACATGGTGGTTTAAATAAAAACGAATAAGGAACACTTGTATTCATGTCCAAAAACACAAGTTCTTTTATAATGAATCTATCATCATTACCACGAAACGCTTGAAACTCAATAATACCAGGCTTGGACTTTACTTGTTCTTCTTCTCCCTTGTCCATTTTGAAGGTCACACGTCTGCTCATTACGAAGTCAGGAGGTCAACTGATTTCCACACCACGGTAGGTACTACTTTTATACCAGGCCGTACAGTTGTTGGCGCGTTGGTGTATATTTAACGTGGGCACCGTCCCCAATAGGCCTAACCCCACAAAATGTTGGTTATTGTTTTAAAAACTAACCATTGTCATTTAAGTTTCCATCTTTATATTTTCCTTGTTTTCATTATCATCACTAACACTTGATTCTTCTCCTCCATCTTCCTCTTCTTCCTGTTTTACTGATTTCTTATGTAGTTGAGCGTACTTTTCCAATTGTCACCACATCTGTACTTCATGAGGAACTCTATTAAATATAGAAGTATCCACAGGTCCATATAATATAGGTGCGTCCGGTTGTTTGTCCAAAGTGTCTTCCAGATAATCTTTAATAATCGAACTTGAAAACACCATTTGTCTCAAATATCTTGTTATTGGTTCAGTAGCACAAGTTAAAATGAAAAACTCCTCTCGATTAAGTTGAATTTTGTTATCATGTCTTGTTGTGTCTCTAAACCGCAGCTGATGATCACCATGATGCTTAATAATATCGATTTCCACATTTGAATCCAAAAGTCCTACTCTTGTCTTTCTTCCAAACATGTTACTACTTAAATAGCATTCTAGCAGATGCAAGTGTTTCATAAACGATTCCCAAGCACTGTCCGTAAACAAAATCATTTTGGGTCCATGAGTTAAAATTACAGTAGGGGAATAATCTGTCGATTTCATAACACCGATTAAAACACTTTTGTCCAAACTGGAAGAGATTGGGTAAAATATTCGAAAAAATACCTCACTCAATATGTTTGGAGAAATATTATCTTCAATATCCCTTTTTCTCTTTTGTATATTCTTTCTTCTTTTACCTTTTTCTTCGACATTATTACTGGCGTGAAGTTGTCCGCAAATGTTTTGTTCACCTCCTTCCTGGTGACCTTGAAGATCTAAAAACTCAGATATCTCCTTCTCAATATCTACCACATTTTCAGGTGTACCACTAGGAGAAGCCATATTGAATACGATGCTACCCATACAACAGTAGGCAACAAACTGATTAGGAGCGGCCTTTACGCTCTGCTTTTATACTCGCGGAATGGAACAAAACCGGTTTTTTACAATACATTTTTAACAATTCCAGTTAAAGGTGTGTATGTTACAATTTTATCATGTAGAATTAAACAGTATGCAGTTGTATTTGCAGGTATAGTTGCAGTAAACTCCATTTCAATCTTTATGTCAACACTTGATGATTTTACTGATTCATTTTGTTTAGAACAATCAATTACAACTATTGTGTAACCATCTAAGTATTCTTCTGGTGATAGTAAAGGTGTATTTGTTTTACCGTAATATGAATTTTGGAATCTCGCATACATATCGTATAATATACTGTACTTTTTATTAGCGAATGACACATTCAAATTGTCATAGGGGAAAAATTGTGAATTAAAATAAACTTTAATATTTTTAAGTTGCAATGATCAAACTTGCCTGCATGTTTTGTGATGCTGTCCCTCCTACCTGTTTGTAAACCAAATATAATATACCTGGCTCGTTCTACGTAATTAGATGTTTTAACAGTCCAAGTGTGACGATCCGTAGCTGGCAAGCTTGGATGTTCATGGAATTCCCAACTTCTAAAAGGAATTACAATATCACGATCAGCCTTTAACTTCCTTAATAGTAGCATTCTATGCTCGTCAGCTAATTTAACATGTGGAACTCTCCATACAATTTTGTCTAATGTTAATTTCCATTCTAAGTTTGCATCTGTTGTACCATCTGGAGCTTTAATAATGTCTTTATCGTTAGAAGATCTCAATAAAACTAATTCTTGTTTAACATTTAATATTATTTTTCTATAGTCTTCAGCAAATCCAAGCAACAAACGTAATGGGATATGAAAATCAAAATATCCATTTGTATTTGGAGTGATTGTATCATGTTCAGGTAAAACCCATCCGGCAGGTTGAAGTAAATTGGTTTCATTAGGTGATATAGATGTTATCCCTTTTAAAGTTGTTGTAATACCTACTTTTTTAGTAGAATCAACTGTTACACCTGATATTTCATATCTAATTTCATCAAAAAGGAAAGCCATAGGATTATTTATAAATGGAACTGTTGTACCAGTAGTAGTACCGTCCTTTTTAGTAACTTTTCCTTCAATATACAAGTAACTTTCACATGGTAGTGTGTAAATGTCTTGATGTTGTATGGGAATACGAATTTCATCGTTATTGTTTAATTTCGATGAAGTGTAAGGGTTGTGGGTGTGATATTCTTTTTCCCATAGGGTTTCGTCGAATGTTGGACCCTGCGCTATATCCAGTATATCCATAATCGGTTAATTTTAATCCAACTCTCTCTAAGAAACGAATGTTCTCGCGTGTTAACTCCTCCACAGCTGAAGAGCTACTAATGCGGTTTCCCGTAGGTTGTTCGCTTTTAAATGTTAAACCCATGGTTTTGTATTAAAGTGTCGATTTTAAATGTAATCTAATCGTAATAGGCTCTTCTCTGAAGTCTACCAAGTTACCGTCTTGATCCAATACGCTCAACACGATGTCTGAAATGAAAGTGGTGTTCAACGGTAGATATACCAGGTTTTGTGGCTTTTCAACAATTTTAAATCCAGGTGGTACACTTGGGTAAAATGTATGTATGATATGGGTGTTAGCCCCATCCCTGTAAAGTAGTGTAAAATTGCGGCCGCTGGCCCAGTTCAAGGTCACCTGAGGGATGACGTCATCGAGGTCAATGACCTCACCGATGACGTCATCGATGACGTCATCGATGACGCAATCGATGACGTCATCACTAATGACGTCATTTCGATGACGTCACACCCATGACGTCACAGAAATGACGTGCTGATGACGTCATCACCCCTTACGTCATCAAAACGACGTCACCGACGCCACTAAGGTCAAGGTCACGCAGAAACTTAAAATTTTTTAGCACTTTTGCCGTTTCTCGCACTACGCTCCGAGTTTCAGTCAGAGTCCTCGTGACCTTGACCACTTGGAGCGAATTTCCGACGAGAAACGGCAAAAGTGCCAAGTTAAACTCGAGTTTCTGACATGACTCTGCCTAAATGGGGAATCGGTTATCCCTCAGGTGACCTTGAACCAGTACAACGCCCGCAATTTCATGTTACTGCGACCTTGAAAACTTAACAACGGAGCGCCGACACCGATGCGCACCCCACGACAGCCACCGAGTGACTGACTGTCAGGCTCTGTGTATGCTAGGTATATCGGCTTGAGAGACTAAGACTCTAAACTGTCAGGAATGGGAGTAACTAACTGAATTTTGCAAGGAAAAGTCATTTCATCCAATATTTTAAACAAATCCTCATCAGTAAAACTGACATTAGTCTGTTTTGTATAAAACTTAGGGTGTCCGCGCAACAGTTTGCGCCACTTAGCTAAAGTTGAAACTCTCTTAACTTTGAGTGGTGGACAGTGAGCAACTAATAAAGTCTTAACACGGCTAAGTTTCTTACCTAAAGTGTCCTGCGACATGGCTTCACCTCACAAAAGTCCGCACAATACTGAGAGACTGCTTGTAGCGCATGAGTCAAGGGAAAAGAGGTGGGGGAAACAGCAGGAGTGGGGGAAGGTCACAGTGGCGGGGGAAGGTGAGGTGGTACGCTGGAGTATCGCATTACTTCACCATGAGCTGTCCTACAGTCAACACACTGTTCTCTTGGCCCGAGTTGGCACTAGAAGAAACATTTCTGTACAGCTTAGGCTGTGAGAGCCGAGGAAGCAAAGTCAAAGTGGAAATTGTGTTAAACTCCAAGATGAAGAGTCTCCTAAATAAACTAATTGTATCCTTGCAATCTCCTATAACTTTAGAGAAATACCACTTTATTAAGCGACACCTTATACTTTGGCAAAACGAAGCGGAAATGGAAAAGATTACAGTAAAATTAATTTAACTTAAAACTTGGACTGGACACTCATGGCGATACCACGTGGCGTGCAAACGCCACCCTAAACATTACAAGTTAGGTTATTGAGCACCTCTGGTACGATAACCGATGTGCTAGAGTTAAAGTGTGATGACCTTGAGTCAAAACACTGAAATACTACAAGTCGATATCGTCCCAGAGTTAAAGTGTAGTGACCTACATTCAGAACTTGTAAAATTACTTACATATAGAGAGCTAGAGAACAGCGAGACGCACCGCATGGAAGCCGGAGACATACTGGCGAAGCGGTGTTGTGCAGCCTAGGGACCCAGTTGTGGTGGGGGTATAGCCGACACTTAGAGTACAAGTGTTGTGGGTGACCTTGACCCACTTAACTTAGTTTAAACCCCCCCCCCCCCCCCCGACAAAAGTGCGAACCCCCCCCCCCCCCCGACAAAAGTGCGAACCCCCCCCCCCCCGACAAAAGTGCGAACCCCCCCCCCCCCGACAAAAGTGCGAACCCCCCCCCACCCCCACCCCCACCCCCACCCCCACCCCCACCCCCACCCCCACCCCCTCCCCCACCCCTGATATCCTGGGCGTGGCAGCCCCGGCGGGGATATAAGGGGGTCCAGCCAGAGCCGGCTCGCAGTCCGCTCCCGCGCGTTGAACGTGAACGACCGGGACGGACCGCCATAGGCATCACTAAACATTGAATGGCGCCTTCAGTGTTTAGCGAAGTCTACTCTAACTTTAAGACTTGTATTAGTTGTAAGATATTGCGCTTGCGTTTGGGTATTGGGAATTGTTTTATATGAGAGTGTTTTACTTGTACCCTATGTCTCCTGTGTCTTTTATCCTTTGTGTCTTGTTTGTTATATGTGTTTAATGTGTATGTGCTTGTTCCAGCATTGACTACGTTGAGCTCAATTGTGTGTTGTAAGTGTGTTATATGTTTCTAAAGTGTATACGCTTGTTTTAGCAATCCCCCCTTGAGCTTTTTCAATGCTCAAAGTAAATTGTAAAGTCAGGGAACGGGAGTAGGCCCCCGTGTAAAAGCATTTTATACCAACGTTAGCATGAGTCCTCTCAGGCATGCAATATTGCGGCTGGGTTTGGGACTCGGTCCGTTTGTATGCTGACATGCAGACCACAGCTGTGGCCAATTTGCGGTGGCCTCTGCACTCGGACCGAGGGCGTAAGCCACTAGGGCTGTCCTCAACCTCTTGTTTCCCTTCTGGAAACTCAAAATTATGTAAATGAATCTTTGTTAGCTATTTGTGTTTTTAGTCCCCAAGGCCCCCGAACATTCGTGGTTCGCCATGGATGTACGGGGGCCGAAATTTTTTTAATGTCCGTGTGGCCTTGACCCACAAAGATTTATAAAAATTTACTGCATTGATAAAGTTAAATAGTAAAGGTAGGGTACGGGAGTAGACCCCCGTGTAAAACAATTTTAAACCAATTTTAGCATGGGTCCTCTCAGGCATGCAATATTGCGGCTGGGTGAACCCCCCCCCCCCCGACAAAAAGTGCGAACCCCCCCCCCCCCCCCGACAAAAAGTGCGAACCCCCCCCCCCACCCCCACCCCCACCCCCACCCCCACCCCCACCCCCACCCCCTCCCCCACCCCTGATATCCTGGGCGTGGCAGCCCCGGCGGGGATATAAGGCGGCCGGGTGGCATGCACTTCTCATTCCTGTCCAGGTTCCCGTACCGGACGGTCCTCTCTCGCTCCTGAGATTTTATTTACTTATTTCAATCTTCTTTTCATATTTACTCTTTTCATATTTACTCTTCATTTATTCGCTTCATCAAGATGGGTCTTAAGCTCAAGAATTACCCACCAGCTTCTTCAACCTCGGCCAACACGCCTCAGCCCTCATCGTCCTCCGCTCCGATCCTAGAATACCTCATGACAGCGCAGATTCTGAGCTGCCTGACGATGCCGCCACCGCCGCCGCCACCGCAGCCTGCCTCGATGCCCAGCCTTTCACCATTGCCACCAACATTGGAAGAGGTTGGCGCACCTTCGGCTTCGGAAGAGGCTGGCGCACCCGCGGCATCTTCAAAGAACCCCAGCGGACGAGTCCTGATAGCCTCTCCAGCACTCTCTCTGCTATCGGACTCGGGATCGGAGTCTGCGGTGTTCGAAGAGGCGCCAAGGTCGAGGATAACCCCCTACAGTCGAACTAAGAAAATCCTATCCTACACCAAATCCCAATGTCCCTCACCCATATCCCCCATGCCACCTACACCAACCAAACCACCCCGTAAATCAATCTTCTCCCCCGAACTTCCCTCAATCGACCTAACCCGTTCACCTACCCCACCTAAAATTGTCTGCAGCCTACCTTTTGACCTTCTTAAATCTTCACCTCCCACCTCCATCCCTTCTAGCCAGCCTAAACCGGAAGAGCTCCAAAACACTCCAGTAAAGCGTCCAACACAAAAACGTAAGCGTGTTAAACTCCCTGCTGGCAAGGGTAATAAATGCGATTACGTGTGGATGTCAAAAGACTTTGGGGTTCTTTGCTGTCAGAAGTTTGCTGTTTTAGATAAAGACCGTTGCCAAACGCACTTGAACAAAAATATCAATCTTCCGAGAGTAAGACCCTACAGTCTTAACAACATTAGGTCTAAAACATCCCAACCCAGACATCCCCACAGTCCGCAACCGCTTGATATTAGAAGACTTAAAGTGGATGAAAAATATTATTTTATTGCTCAAACTTATGGAGCTTTTGATGCCAAAGTAGAAATCATTGTAAAAGGTGATGGCAGCCTTCATACAATGAAAGTACCCGTTCGGATGGTACAAAGACAATTTTTCATCCATAAAAAAGGCTATCTAATACGAAGGGAAGGATGCCAATCTGTGTGGGAAATGGATTAGGATGTAGGCCTACCAAAATAAATTCTAAATTGTTAGGTTGTGTTGGACAATATTTAAAAGTCTTTTTCCAAATTATTTTTCCAAATTTAGTCTTAACCCTCTTAAAGTAAGGGAGAGGGGTATTATACAAGTCAACTAATAAAAAAAAAAATACTTGACTTGTATAATACTTTAACCTGGCGGTGATGTAAAGTCACTGGGACAATCTCAAACCGTGTCCTTGAGGGTGAAGACTAAGTTACAAATAAATCATTAACAAATAAAAACTTACCTCCAAACACTTGTAGCTTGCTACAAGTGTTTGGAGGTAAAAATTTTTCAAAGTTTGAATGACCTTGACCCATATAAATTACTGTTTAAAGTAAAGTGCTAACCTTACAACTAATGTTGTGTATCACGTGATACCCCCACTCTAACGCTCTTACTAAGCTTGTATGAGCCGTTCATTTGCTTCAGTCTGTTTCTGTGCTCCGTGGTAAACATGTCACGGTACAATTACAAAGGTGGTGACTTCTTGATAGATCAACACAATGCTTGGGAAGTGCTAAACCAGCATAGAATGGAAGTTGAGTATTGTATAAGACAAGACGGGTCTACATTTTATCTATGTATTATAAACAACCAAACTCATAAGTATGAACACTGGACAAAAATTAATTATAACAACATAGATGAGCTGTTTGCTTGGGTGTTTGAGGTGTGTAAAGTTATTGAAGAAACCAAAATAATGGGTGTGCTAAAGGTATGTAAAACTGATGACCGGGAAGACTAAGCAAAATTTCTTTAAACCCCCCCCCCCCCCACCACTAAAAATGGGTATATATAGGAGTGGTGATCAACCGTCCTCTTATTCTGCTTTACACCGTTAAGCTGAACACCACCATGTCTGCTATGAACGTCCCAGCCTCTACCTCTGGCCCGGTCGCCTCCAACTCCAGCCCGAGCATTGGACCAATCCGATCGGGGCCTTCGTCAAGGAGTCGTGTCCGATTCTCCGGCTTTGGTCCTGTGAGGAAGGAGTTGCGGAGCAGCGGAGCGTCTCAACCAACCACGATGGACGCATCAACTCAGACTCCACCAAACATCATCGAGTGGTACGACGAAGTGATAGAGCAAAGGGACAGAATGCTAGAGAATACTCGCAGGGAGCTACTTCATATCCGGAGTAAATGGGAAAAACTAATTAGGAAGTGTGAAAGCCTGTTGGACAGTGATGATAGTGAGGATGAGAGTGGATAGGTGTGTGGGTAAAGACTTGGACTGGGACTTGTGTGTATGTATGAATGTGTGCGTGAATGTGAAATACAGAGCGGGGGATAGATCACTCTGTGGCAATGGACTAACATGCCACTTAGTGATCTATCCCCCGTTCTGGTAATGTTTTTGGATGGCCTTGACCCACTTTACCAAGGCTAGCTAGTACCCCCACCACTGATAAGTGTATATATACGGGTATTAACGTGCAGTTTGGTTATTCTGCTTTGTACCGCTTAGCTGAATACAGCACTGTAACATGGCTTTCAACTCCAAAACTTCTCAGGCTTCCTCTTCTTCTTCAAGAAGGCGTGCTGCCAACGTCCTGCCTGCTACTCGTGGACCTGCTCGACCATTCCACAGCATAACTGTTGCTCGGGCAAACGCCTGCAAAGCTCCAATGCTACGGACCTTGCTGGAGGTGAGCCAAGACGGGCAAGGCTTGCTCAGTCCTGGTCAACGGCAGGAGCAAGAAAGGCGTATGGCGTACTACAGGCTGCAGGGTGTAGTTCCCAGCTTGAAGTTAGGCGATCCGAGAGTAGCAAGCATCAACGAGGCAGCGGACTACATATCACACCTTCACAGTGTTTTAGAAGTAAAGGACCAACAAATTGAAAACTTAAAAGAACAATTGAAACAATTTAACTTTAATCCTGTGGAGTTTGTGGAAGCAGTGATGAGTGATAGTGATGATGAAGGAACTGAATATATATTGGGTATGTAATGAAAGACTTGGACAGGGACATGTGTGTGTGTGTGTAGAATACAGAGCGGGGGATAGACTACTTTGCGGCAATGGACTAGCATGCTGCTTAGTGGTCTATCCCCCGCTCAAAGGGTAGCATTGGATGACCTTGACCCACTTTACAGCAAGGACAACCGGTTAACTGGTATAAAAGAGGGGGTCTATACATCTCGACTTCATTCTGCTTTGGACCTTCCAGTGGAACGCTAGAAACAATGAGTGGATCGCTGCTTGGTGCTAACTTGGACAGGTATTCTGTGATGATACACTATGAAGATTGTAGAGACATGTTGACGGCTGTGTATGATTGTTTGGTGAGAAAAATCTTTCAAGAAAACTGCCAATTTATGTTAGCGTGGAAAAGAAACTTGTTTGTTGATGGTCATGCTACAATGCAAAGCATGAACCACCTTCATGTGTTAAAAGTAGGACATCATAATTTGAACGAACTGGACGATATGTTTAGGGAGCTGGAGTGTTTGATACATCAGGAGTGTAAACCATGTGAAATTGAAATTTTTAAATTGGATATGGAATTAGAATAAAATGTGTTAAACAGGACTTGGACTTGGACTTGATTGAGGTTTTGTAGAACAGAGCGGGGGATAGATCACTTTGCGGCAATGGACTAGCATGCTGCTTAGTGGTCTATCCCCCGCTCAAAGGGTATCTTTACGTGACCTTGACCCACATAAATTGTATAGTTGGTGGGGGTATAAAAAGGGTAAGCAAATTGGATGGATACAACACTTCCATACCATGGCTCCACTTGACAACACCGTGTTCCATCGCAACAGAATTGTCTCTATTCTGGAGGTAATACCTCTAGAAATTATAGAAGTAGAGGACCAACTACCTGCGGTTGATCAAGAAGAGGAGGAGGAGGAAGAGATAATGGATATTGAAACGGACTCTGACGAAGCTGGTTCAACGGACAATGAAGTGGACTTGCACGCCTACGAAACATTAGAGTCGTCATCTGAGTCGGAAATGGAATTCCAATTGGAAATCGAAGAAGAAGAACAAGAACAAGACACTCCCCATCGTCCAATGGATAGGATGTTAGTTGCCAGAAGAATTATGTATTGTCATCGCTGCCTATTCCGTGATGAGGATGATTCCGACTCTGATGGTGATGTTTCACCCTTGTAAAAAGTTTAAACAAAAAGTTAAAAAAAAAGAAAAGAATGTGAGCGGGGGATAGAGCACTTTGTAGTAAATGATGCTGCTTAGTGCTCTATCCCCCGCTCAAAATAATAATTCCAAATGACCTTGACCTACATAAACTTGCTCAAACAGACGTCTTTGAAAAAACTTGTACAAATTATTGAATTTAGACCAAATATCATCAATTTATCAAGCCTACTGATAAATGTATTACAAACGGTTGTGTAAAGGCTAAATTTAGCACATGAGTGATAACCTGTTTCCATATGACGTCACTTTCCCCACCTATCTGCCTCGGTTATAAAGGGTCCCGGTGGAGTGCGCTGCTCATTATTGCGTGGACATTCACAGAGTGTGCATTCAAAGCCAAACTGTTTGAAATGGCTCTTTGCGACATTTGTGGGGAAATCTTTCAAGACGAAGATCTTTTCACCATACACAGAGAATTACATGAAGACGAAGATAGAAAAGAAGATATTACCATGGATGAAATAGACTTAGACTCAATTGACCGGTTTTTGGAAGAGCACCAGAAGCAGACGGACTACTGGGACAGCTATCTACAGCAAATGCAAAGAAGAAGACCTAGTGTGATCCAATTTGCTGGTGCTGGACCATCTACTGCTAGAAGACCTTTTGAAGAAGAAGACACTGAAGAAGAGGACACTGAAGAAGAACTGGAAGATGTGAAACAACTGCGCACCACGGCCTTGCCAGGACGAGTTGTAACACATTTCAAAATTAATAATGTTCAATTGGAACTGGAAACATTTATAACCCAGGCTAAGGAACTTGTTGGTGGAACCTTGAGGGAAGAACTACAAAGATTAAATTTTATTAAATTTGGAATGGTGTTAGAGGCTATGTTTAACAATACTGATGGTGAAACAGCATTGAGAGCGTTCATTACCAAAAACCGAACCCTTACCTTCACCTCCAACATCGATGATATTATTGAAGAATGCTTGGAAGAACTTATAACAAAACTTCAAGAACATGAAGGAAGAGGATCTGGATGGACTTTGTCATCAATTGAAGGTATGGATGTAAGGGTTCACAAGCATGGATATGGTTTAAGGGGTAGTAGTTTTATCCCTTTACCAAAGAAAATCCAAAACACTAAATCGTGTAGGAATGTGCAAAATGAAGGTAATGAATGTTTTAAGTATGCAATGTTAACCAAGTATGTTAAAGATCATCCTGAAAGAGTTGGTAGAGAATATTACGAAAATGAACACCGCTACAACTTTCAAGGCCTCACCTACCCAGTTACATTGAAAGACATAGACAAATTTGAAAAGAAAAATCCTGGCGTTTCAGTGAATGTTTTCGGTCTGGATGATTCGAACAACGTTTATCCTTTGCGGGTAGTAAAAGTTGAGCAAAGAAACCACACGGATTTACTACTGATCACTAAGGAAGAAATTTCACATTATGTGTGGATAAAGGACTTTGCATCCTTGATTCGAAATCAATTATCAAAACAGAGGCGTAGGTTAACAGTGTGTAAAAGATGTTTTTGTTTCACATATAAAGAAATAAGACAAGGAGGATTAGAGTGGTTGATAGAACACAAAAGACTTTGTAATGAAAATTATGAAGTGAAGATTAGTCTGCCACCACCATCTCGAGCGTGTATCCAATTTAACAAAACAGTTCACCAATATCGGATTCCAGTAGTCATCTACGCAGATTTTGAATCTACGTTAGTACCACAGGAGCTGCCGGACGGTGAAGTGACTAGAAGAACAAAATATCAGTTGCATCAACCCAACAGTTTTTGTCTAATAGTGAAATCAACCTTGTCTGAAAACCAATTGCAAAACTATGGTTTAACATCCACTCCAATACTCTACCGTGGTGAAGAAGCCGCTAAGTATTTCGTAGACCAGTTGTATGACATTGCTGAAAAGGTACAACGCTTGTATGGTAATGTCGTACCTATGGAACCTTTGAATGAGAATCAACAAGAAGAATACAATATGGCATCAAGATGTTATCTATGCGAGAAGAGCTTCAGTGAAGAAAATCCAAAAGTAAGAGATCACGATCACCTGACAGGTTTATACAGAGGAGCTGCTTGTAATTCATGCAATATAAATTACAAACTGCCCCACTTTATCCCTGTCGTGTTACACAATCTTAGCGGCTACGACTCCCACTTCATTATTCCAGAGTTAGGAAGAGATGATGGTAAAATTGATGTTCTTGCTACAACATTGGAAAAGTACATCAGTTTCTCAAAAACCGTAGGTAAAATTAAACTTCGCTTTGTAGACTCTTATAGATTTATGGCATCTAGTTTGAGCAGATTGTCTGAGAATCTACGAAGAGAAGACCTAAAAGAAACCAGCAAGATTGTACCTGAAGATAAATTGGACTTAGTATTACGTAAAGGAGTGTTCCCCTACGACTACATAACATCTACAGAAAAATTTGAAGAAACCAGTCTACCACCGATCGAAGCCTTCAACAGCAAATTAAACGAAAGTGAAATCTCCGTTGAAGACTACAATCATGCTTGTAATGTTTGGAACCAACTAAACATTCAAACCTTAGGGGAATATTCTGACTTTTATATAAAATTGGACGTAACTCTGCTGTGCGATGTGATGGAAGAATTCCGAAACACCTGCTTCTCCGCCTATGGACTGGACCCTCTACACTCGTACACATCTCCAGGATTAGCATGGCAAGCTATGCTAAAGTCAACCAACTGTCGACTGGAACTTCTAACGGATATTGATATGGTGCTCATGATGGAATCTGGTGTACGGGGCGGTTTGACACAAGCTGTAACACGTCATGTCAAAGCCAACAACAAGTACATCCCCGGCTTCGACGAGCAACAACCATCGGTCTACCTTGGCTACTTTGACGCAAACAACCTTTATGGTTGGGCAATGTCAAATCCGCTTCCCTACGCTGACTTCAAATGGATCGACCCGGCCACCATTGGAGACATCTCACAGATTCCGAAAAATGGTCCAAAAGGCTATATTCTGGACTGTGATTTTGAATATCCGGAGCACCTTCATGACCATCACTACGACTTGCCTCTCCTAGCCAAGACTGAAGTTTCACCGACAGGAAGATGGCCAAAATTGATGATGACCTTGGAGAATAAGGATCGCTATGTGGCTCACTACTGGGTAGTTCAACAGGCTCTTGAATTGGGTCTACGTATAGTGAGAATTCATAGAGCAATTGAATTCACCCAGTCTTGTTGGTTGAAACCATATATTGATTCCAACACTGCAAGAAGAGCTGCAGCGACAACAGCATTTGAAAAGGACTTCTATAAATTAATGAACAATGCCATCTTTGGGAAGACCTTGGAGAACAAAAGAAAACACAAAAATGTAAAATTAGTAAGTGATCCTAGGAAATTGGAAAAATTAGTGCAAAAACCAAATTTCGGAACATCCATGATTATAAACGAAAATCTAGTCGCTGTCAGTATGAAGAAAACAACAATAGTCATGGACCGTCCGTTATACATAGGTATGTCGATTTTGGACATAAGTAAAACCCTGATGTATGATTTCCATTATAACAAAATGGTTAAACACTACGGAAGGGAAAACATTGGAGTCGCATACATGGATACGGACGCGTTTATTTACTGGATAAAGACTTTGGACATGTATGAAGACCTAAGGACTTTTCCATACAAAGAAGATTTCGACTTCTCTGACTATCCGAAGAACCATCCAAATTTTAATGAAAAAAATAAAAAAGTAATTGGAAAATTCAAAGATGAAGCAAATGGAATGCCTTTAGAAGAAATAGTGGCGCTGATGGCAAAATTGTATTCATTTAAGATGTACCACGAGAACAACACACCGACAGTGAAAAAAGCAAAAGGAGTGAAGACATCTTATTTGAAAAAACACGTAACATTTGACCACTACAAGACTTGTTTGTTTGAAGATACTACGATATCAGCAACATTCAACAATATCCGAAGCTTCAAGCATCAAGTCTACAGTGTCACCGAAATTAAAAAAGCACTGTCAGCTCGGGATGATAAAAGACATATTTTGCCCGACAAAATCCACACTCTTCCATTCGGCCATTACTCCCTAAACCCTATCAACTAGTAACCTATTCTTCGTCCTTCTACAACTTCGACCTTATTCCTTTCTCCTTCCGTAAAAAAATGGGGAACACGGCAAGTCCAACGCCGTGTTCCCCATTTTTTTACACAAGTTTGGATGACCTTGACCCATATAAATGATGTGAATATTTAAAACAACATTCATTGTGATTATACATGTGATACAACAAACATTGAAACCTGCAATATGAAGGACTTGAAGCAACAAATTGTCAACGAACTTCATAAACCTGCAAGAAGAAAGTTTCCACGAAGAAATACGGTGATAAAAGGAATTAATGATTTATATCAAGCGGATTTAATCGAAATGATTCCTTATAGCAAACAAAATAAAGGATATAAATACATATTGACTGTTATTAACTGTTTTTCAAAAATGGCAGATGCTTTACCACTAAAAGATAAAAGTGGCAAAAGTGTTACAAAAGCAATGGAAACAGCTATACAAAGAGACAAACATACTATTAAACATTTACAAACAGATGATGGAAAAGAATATTTTAATAAGGAATTTGCAAATTTAATGAAAAAACACAATATAAACCATTATTCAACCAATTCAGAAGTAAAAGCCTCAATAATCGAAAGATTCAACAGAACTTTAAAAAGTGCAATGTATAAAATGTTTTCCAACAGAGGATCGCACATATGGATTGATATGTTACCAAAACTTATAAACGATTACAATAACAAATTTCATAGGACTATCGGGATGAAACCAAACCAAGTAACTAGTAAAAATGAAAACCTTGTATTAAAACGTATAAAAACGAATACTAAACCAAAAGTTGAAAAACTAAAGCCTAAAAAATTTAATGTGGGTGATAAAGTGCGAATAAGTAAATATAAAGGTGTATTCAGTAAAAGATACCTGCCAAATTGGACCAATGAGGTTTTTACTGTATTCAAAGTACAACCTACAGTACCTGAGACATATATTTTAAAAGATAATAAAGGACAATTGCTTGAAGGAGGGTTTTATGGACATGAAATGTTAAAATCAACAGTAGGCGATGTATATTTAGTTGAAAAGGTGTTGCAACGGAAAAAAGATAAGGTCAAAGTACGATGGTTAGGATTTAATAAGACGGAAGATTCTTGGATACCTAAAAAGGATTTGATATAACGATAGAGAATCATTTTAGGTTGAACCATTACAAAGGATGGAGATAGTACCACAAAAAGAGAGTTTTACTATTAATAATATAGATGAACTCACAGTGGATAATTCAGAATTCAATAGTGGGAAACATGGCAATTTGTTACCAAACACCGTTCGTTGTCTGGTTACCGGACCTTCCAACTGTGGAAAAACTAATGTAGTATTCAATTTGATTACAAACCCTAAAGGATTACGATTTAACAATCTATATGTATTTTCAAAATCACTACAACAACCAAAGTATCAATTATTGGAAAAAATACTGACTAATGTGCCTGAAGTTAAATATTTAAAGTTTAATGCAAGCGAGAGTGTCATGCAGCCACAAGAAGCTAAACCATTCTCCGTGTTTATATTCGACGATGTATCTTGTGAAAACCAAAACACAATAAGGAATTACTTCGCTATGGGTCGACATAACAACATAGATAGCATTTATATTGGCCAAACTTACAGCAAAATACCTAAACAACTCATTAGAGACAATGCAAACATGTTAATTGTATTTAAACAGGACGAAACCAACCTAAAACATATATATTTTGATCATGTAAATGCGGATATGACATTTGAACGATTTAAAGAGTTGTGTGGAAAGGCTTGGGCTGAAAAGTATGGGTTTCTAACAATTATGAAGGAACAACCGCTAAACAATGGTCGATACAGGATAGGATTTGATAAATTTATATTAATACATTAAACGCGGTATAACACGTTCATTGTTGTACAACACGTCTTGCTACAAACATGGTTAACAAAGAAAAATTAGTAAAAGAAATAAAATCACTTAGTGATTCTATTCGAGCTAAAAACAGAGCATTGAAACTAGGTATTAGCGAGAGGGAGAAATTCCTTGAATCTACTTTTAAACCTATTACTGAACCCTTGAAACAATTAAACAAAAAATTTGCTAAACCTGTATTGGAAGGAGATGCGATTGCACCTATTACGAAGTTTGAAAGAGAAAATGTAAAATCAGAAGAGTTTAGTGATGAAGACCCGGAATCCTCTACGTATAGTGGTTTTACCGGTGGAGAACCCGAAAGAGAGCTAGAATCACCGGACTATAGTGGAATAAAAGAATTATATGAAGTAAAAGCCAAAAGAGGACATGAAGTTGTATCAACTCCTAGTGAAGAGGAAAAAGAAGAAGAGACAAGGGAAGGTCCGTCAAACATAAGCTTGTTGGGTGAAAACATTCATAACAAAGGACCTTTAGGAAGGAAATACATGGTAAAAATGTTACTCGGAACAATTCCTAATAAGAATTACCATAGTTATGGAGCGAGATTAACAGAAGACGGTTTAATGATAGGTGATAGCCCGTTAAACGTTGACGAACATGATAATATTGTCATTGGTGATCAAAGTTATAAGGGCACAAAAGGATTATTTGAATTATTATTTGAAAATAAGCCTTCAGTATCGGTAGTGAAAGAAAAAGACATGGAAGCATATAAAAATATTTTGGAACAGACAAATGCATATAGGAGAAAGTATTTACCTGACCAGCCTCCTTTTAGATCTAAGTCTTTAAAATATAAAGAATTTGTATCCAAGTTAATACCAACTAGAAGACAAACAATGCCGTTAACACAAAGAAAACCTGTAAAACGAAGATTTATGGCATCCACTTTGGATGTAAGTGCTCAGGAACGAAGAAAAAGAAGTAAGTCCGTTACGGGTACAGGTTTAATGAAGAAACTATATAACACAAATGTGATTTATTACAATAATATCAATAAATTGGTGGATAGAATGAAACTAATACATGAAGCTAAAGAAGCGGGTCATACTGGATTGGAAAACGAATGGGTGGCTTTAGTGGATGAACTCCGAAACCGTGGGGTAATCTCATAAAAATGCGTTACTCCCTAGAATACTATTCAGTTGCACCATGAGTGTCGACAAGTTCGGACGTTACTCCTCGGATGGGTTATATTATGCCAATAGTTTAAAAAGAAGTGCTGGTTTACCACAAACACCTGATGGAGATTATGATATGAGTAATAAAAGGTTAAAAAACATAAAAGATCCTACGGATGAAAACGATGCAGTAAATCTAAAAATATTAAAGGAAAAGATATCGCCAACATTAAGACTACAAAATAACACATATGACGCAGAAGATCATAGAATCATCAACGTTGGTAAACCAAATCAAAACGGTGATGCAATAAACAAAGGTTATTTGTCATCTGAATTAAAGAATACGTTAAAATTCAATGGGAAAACGTATAGTGCTAACAATAAACGTATATCCAACGTAGATGACCCTAAAGATGCAAAAGACAGCGTAAATAGACGCTATTTACATTCTTTGATACCTGAAAAGACAAAAGATGGATTTTCTTTTTATAAATTTGTTATTAATGATATAGGCTATCCAAAAACTGAAAACGATGCTGTAAATCTAAAATATATTAAAGATCATTGCATCATACGTGATGTAGGGGTTATAGATTGTTTTAATAATTGTTTAGCAAATGTTAAAGATGGTTCGGCGCCATCAGATGGTGCAACAGTGGGTCAAATGATGGAAACCTTAAAACAAGAAACAACCTCTTTTGTAAAACAAGATCAAGTAGTATCGAAGCAAGGGGATGAATTTGTTCAAGGTAATGAAAAATTTAATTTATTAACATACAAAAATGATGCTTGGGATTGCATGGATAAAAAGTTATCAAATATGGGATGGGGTTATGAAAAACATGATGCAGCTGCTTTATCACAAACCGTACATCTAGATCCAGATCGATATTTTAGATGGTTTACATGTAATAATAGAGTGATAAGAGACTTGGCACAAGGAATAGAAGCAAATGATGCTGCAACTGTAGGACAGACCATTACAACATCATTAAAGGATAGTAAAGTGTATAATTGTAATAATAAACGTATAACAAACCTTAAAGACCCTGAACATGTAGATAATGCTGTCACTGTTAATTTTCTTGTAAAAGTTTTAGGTAATGCGATATTTGATTTACACAATCATTTTACACCAGATATTCTTCAAGGAAAATCAGGTCATAATACTTATGCTGAATCTATGAGAGGTGAGTATATTAAACGAGAAATTTATAATAAATACTTTATTAACCCTAAAACGAAACAGTTTAGATCATCAGATTGGGGTGATATTGATATTTAAGTAAATAACTCAATAAATGACTTCATTTATGTGCAACCTGTCATAGAGTTAACACATGAGTTGCACATTGCCATTATAAAAGGACAATAATGACGTTCAAGTACATCAGTCCATATCGAGACACTGCAAGAAAAGGAGGTGGGATCACGTCCACAGCGGTTTCTCTGTTAAGTAAAGCTTTAAAACAAATTCCAGTAGGATCCATAGTAAATAGAGCAATAGACGCATTACCATACGAATTTCATATACCAGGAGGTTATCAGTATTGCGGACCAGGAACTAAATTGAAAAAACGACTGGAAAGAGGCGATCCTGGCATAAACAAGTTAGATCAGGCTTGTAAAGAACACGATATCGCATATTCCACGTTTGCCGATTCAAAAAATAGATCAATAGCTGACAAAAAGCTTGCGGACATAGCTTGGCAACGAGTAAAATCAAGTGACGCTAGCATAGCAGAAAAAGCAGCAGCTTTAGCAGTAACAGCAGGTATGAAGGCTAAAACAGCGGTAGGAGGTGGAAGAAGGAGGAGAAAGAGAGTAAAAAGGAGGTCAACCACAAGAAAACATGGAGGAAATATAAAAAGAAGACGACGATCTACAAGAAAAGGCAGGAAGAAGCCCACCGTGTGGTCAATGGTAAAAAACGGGGCAGGTCTTTACCTGAGACCTTATCGTGCATATTAAATGAAAGAAATCAATTGGTCATACCACATAAAGCATTAACCAATATTGAATTATTTAAATATATTTCCTGTTTAAAAATACCATTTTTCCGCGGAGTATTTATGAAAGACAGTTTACCAAAGAAAATGTGGCAAAATGAGACTGGAATTGTAAATTTGGATAATACTGAAGGGCCTGGCACCCATTGGGTTTGTTATAAGAAACTAAATAACAATGTATATTATTTTGATAGTTTCGGTAATTTGCCACCACCAACAGAACTTCAAAATTACTTTAGATCTGCTAAAAACATATATTATAACTATAAAAGAGAACAACCTGATAATACTTCAATATGCGGCCATTTATGTTTGGAATTTCTAGCTAAAAGTATCAGTCACTATTGAGATGTCTTCCTATACGGTATCATTAACAGGAAAATCGTCCAATTTACGAAGTATCCTTTTTCCAGCGTTACGCTTGCAAAAAGGAAGGTTTTGGGAGGCGGCACTATTGGATTTTACAACGTACAACTCTATTCCCAATGTTACGGAAGGTAAAAATAACATATTGCATTATTATAAGGGAAAGGATGCCAGTGGAAAATTTACAGACTTACAAGAGTGCAGGTTACCCACAGGTTCTTATGAAATTGATCATATAAATGAATTTTTGCAAACTAAAATGGGAAAAGACAATATAACATTAAAAGGTAATAATAATACGATGAAAGCTGAAATTACTTCCAAATATTATATAGATTTCACTCAACCAAACTCAATTGGTGATTTATTAGGATTTTCCAACGATGGGTCTGTATTAGAACCAAATGTAACACATTCCGGTAAGAAAACAGTAACAATATTAAAAGTCAATAGTATAGACATAACTTGTAACATTATACAAGGTGCTTACAGGGATGGGGCTAACACCCACATCATACATACTTTTTACCCAAGTGTACCACCTGGATTTAAAATTGTTGAAAAGCCACAAAACCTGGTATATCTACCGTTGAACACCACTTTCATTTCAGACATCGTGTTGAGCGTATTGGATCAAGACGGTAACTTGGTAGACTTCAGAGAAGAGCCTATTACGATTAGATTACATTTAAAATCGACACTTTAATACAAAACCATGGGTTTAACATTTAAAAGCGATCAACCTACGGGAAACCGCATTAGTAGCTCTTCAGCTGTGGAGGAGTTAACACGCGAGAACATTCGTTTCTTAGAGAGAATTGGATTAAAATTAACCGAGTATGGATATACTGGATATAGCGCAGGGTCCAACATTCGACGAAACCCTATGGGAAAAAGAATATCACACCCACAACCCTTACACTTCATCGAAATTAAACAATAACGATGAAATTCGTATTCCCATACAAAATCAAGACATTTACACACTACCATGTGAAAGTTACTTGTATATTGAAGGACAAGTTACTAAAAAGGACGGTACTACTGTTGGTACAACAGTTCCATTTATAAATAATCCTATGGCTTTCCTATTTGATGAAATTAGATATGAAATATCAGGTGTAACAGTTGATTCCACTAAAAAAGTAGGTATTACGACAACTTTAAAAGGATTAACATCTATAACACCCAATGAAACCAATTTACTTAAACCTGCCGGATGGGTATTACCTACAATTGACACGATCACTCCAAATCCAAATGGATATTTTGATTTTCATATTCCATTACGTTTGCTGCTTGGTTTTGCTGAAGATTATAGGAAAATAATATTAAACGTTAAACAAGAATTAGTTTTGTTGAGATCTTCTAACGATAAAGACATTATTAAAGCTGCAGATGCTACTACAGATGCGACTTTAGAATGGAAATTAAAATTAGACAAAATTGTATGGAGAGTTCCACATGTTAAATTGGCTGACGAGCATAGAATGCTACTTTTAAGAAAATTAAAAGCCGATCGTGATATTGTTATTCCATTTAGAAGTTGGGAATTTCATGAGCATCCCAGTTTACCTACTACGGATCGACACACTTGGACTGTTAAAACATCGAATTATGTAGAACGAGCCAGGTATATTATATTTGGTTTACAAACAGGTAGAAGAGACGCCATTACTAAACATGCAGGACAATTTGATCATTGTGACTTGAAAAATATTAAAGTTTATTTAAATTCACAATTCTTTCCATACGACAATTTAAATGTGTCATTCACTAAGAAGAAATACAGTATATTGTACGATATGTACGCGAGATTCCAAAGTTCATATTACGGTAAAACAAATACACCTTTATTACCACCTGACAAATATTTCGATGCCTACCCAATAGTTGTAATCGATTGTTCTAAACAAAATGAATCAGTAAAGTCTTCAAGTGTGGATATAAAAATAGAAATGGAATTCAACGATGCTATACCGGCTAATACAACTGCATACTGTTTAATTCTACATGATAAAATCGTAACATACACACCTTTAACTGGAATAGTTAAAAATGTATTGTAAGAACCGGTTTTGTTTCATTCCGCGAGTATAAAAGCAGAGCGTACAGACCGCTCCTCATCAGTTTGTTGCCTACTGTTGTATGGGTAGCATCGTATTCAATGCTTCTCCTAGTGGTACACCTGAAAATGTGGTAGATATTGAGAAGGAGATATCTGAGTTTTTAGATCCTCAAGGTCACCAGGAAGGAGGTGAACAAAACGTTTGCGGACAACTTCACGCCAGTAATAATGTTGAAGAAAAAGGTAAAAGAAGAAAGACTATACAAAAGAGAAAAAGGGATATTGAAGATAATATTTCTCCAAACATATTGAGTGAGGTATTTTTGCGAATATTTTACCCAATCTCTTCCAGTTTGGATAAAAGTGTTTTAATCGGTGTTATGAAATCTACAGATTATTCCCCTACTGTAATTTTAACTCATGGACCCAAAATGATTTTGTTTACGGACAGTGCTTGGGAATCGTTTATGAAACATTTGCATCTACTAGAATGCTATTTAAGTAGTAACATGTTTGGAAGAAAGACAAGAGTAGGACTTTTGGATTCAAATGTGGAAATTGATATCATTAAACAACGTGGTGATCATCAGCTACGGTTTAGAGACACAACAAGACATGATAACAAAATTCAACTTAATCGAGAGGAGTTTTTCATTTTAACTTGTGCTACTGAACCTATAACAAGATACTTGAGACAACTGGTGTTTTCAAGTTCGATTATTAAAGATTATCTGGAAGATACTTTGGACAAACAACCGGACGCACCTATATTATACGGACCTGTAGATACTTCTATATTTAATAGAGTTCCTCATGAAGTACAGATGTGGAGACAATTGGAAAAGTACGCTCAACTACATAAGAAATCAGTAAAACAGGAAGAAGAGGAAGATGGAGGAGAAGAATCAAGTGTTAGTGATGAAAATGAAAATAAGGAAAATATAAAGATGGAAACTTAAATGACAATGGTTAGTTTTTAAAACAATAACCAACATTTTGTGGGGTTAGGCCTATTGGGGACGGTGCCCACGTTAAATATACACCAACGCGCCAACAACTGTACGGCCTGGTATAAAAGTAGTACCTACCGTGGTGTGGAAATCAGTTGACCTCCTGACTTCGTGATGAGCAGACGTGTGACCTTCAAAATGGACAAGGGAGAAGAACAACAAGTAAAGTCCAAGCCTGGTATTATTGAGTTTCAAGCGTTTCGTGGTAATGATGATAGATTCATTATAAAAGAACTTGTGTTTTTGGACATGAATACAAATGTTCCTTATTCGTTTTTATTTAAACCACCATGTTCTTATTCGTCTTTAACTAGTAAAGCCGCTACTACCAACAGATGGATTTCAAAACACTTCCATCATATCGATTGGTATGATGGTTTTACAAGTTACACGGACTTGTATCACATTATGCATCACTTTTCAGACAAGTTTACCAATATTTACACAAAGGGGCTGGAAAAGAAAAGATGGATCGAAGGATTTACCCATGTTCCGGTTAATGATGTGGAATTGGATAAGAATTATCAATACATGCTGGAAACCATATGTATTTGTACAAAAAGCCCAGAACATGATAAAGATAGACATTGCGCTTTGAAAAATGCCTATAAACTCGCCTCTTACCTTCAAAGTGGGGAATTGGGGAGTGGTGGGGGTAACGGAGAGTATATAAGTGGGGAGCAGACAGGGACCTGGCATGAGTATTACTCGAGATTCCAAGACGACAACATCTCCGAGCAAGAAGACGATCTGTAACCTGACCATGGCATCTCACCAGTTCCTTCAGACTTTGGTCGAGCAGTTCAATGCTCACTCCAAGTCAACAATATTACCTGTAAAGAAGTGCTCGGAACTAAAAGACGAGAAGCACTACATAATCCATGCTATGAAGAAGATGGAGACTACAGTTGGGGAGGCCATCTGCTGCAGTCTCAGCGAGGCACCGTTTACTCCGGGGGATGAACCAAAGTTCCAGGTGTACCTGCCCAAGAGATTCGTCCATCTTCTACAAAACGAGGATCTTCGCTCTATTCAACCCGGGTGTCTATACCTGGTGTCCCACGGCTGCACGGGTAGCAATTCTACAGAGTTGACCATCCACATCGCTGACAAGCAGCAGTGTTAGATTTAAGTTTTAATGTTGTACATATGTTGTTGTTGTTGTAATGTTTTATAAATAAACGAATCATAAAAGACAAAAAAAATAAAAAAACAAAAAAAAAATGCAACATATCAATATGTGACAGACTTCACGTATTGATATGTTGCATTTTTTTTTTAAACTTCGCGGGTGACCTTGACCTTTGACCTTTGCATTTCACAATTACCCCCACTACCGTAATTACCCCCACTACCGCACTAGGATTCAAACCTGCTTGGATGCAAAGAACGGTCAGTCTGTTGCCAACTAGCAAACGATGAGCACCTTGTACGAGCTTTGCTTACAACAAGTTATAACTGACGCATCTTTATTCCAGACGGCTTTACGAGATAATATCCCTATAACAGTAAAGCAGGATATCGAGGAGTACAAGAAAGATAATAGAGGGTATTCGGGATACTCCTGGTATAGGTTCCAAGACGGGGAAAAGTTTTGTAGGCCTTGTGGCAATGCCGCCGTCAGAGACCTTCGACGGTTCGTACAGGAAGGTGGTAGAAAACAGTTTGGATTTCTAGCACCAATGTTTAGATTTGAAAACTACAAGGACACCTGTGCTATTTGTTCCATCCCTTTGTATCAATGGAAAAAGTTTAGAAGTGTTTAATTGCATCTTCCATACCCCCACCACCATCACCCCCACCACTTTTCCATGTACCTCCAAACGCTGTGCCTCGGCTTCATTTCTACTCCAGCAGCCAACCTAGCAACATCAGGATGTCCCTCAACGTCAGTTGCGCAAGTTACGAGGAGGTGAGCATCAAGACTCAGCAGGAGCTAAACGACTTATACAAGGAGTTGCAGCTGATGGTGGCACGAGGCTACCGTATAAATGTGCAAGTTTACGCTTGCAATATACGGAACACCCGGCAGTCAAAGGAAGAGCCTGGACACTCCTCGACGGCTTCCTCACCAGCGTCCATGAAGACCGAGCCAGACAACTTGGACTACTTCAGCTGACTAGCAGTTGTATTTCTTGTCCTAACCATTGTAGAATATGTATATTTTTCATTATATTAAAGAAGTAAAAGAGCAAAAACACCTATCTTGTTACTGACATATAAGCTCAGTAACAAGATAGGTTTTTTTAAAACACAATTTGGATGACCTTGAAACTTCCCCCTCCACTGCTTTGTTACCCCCACCACTTGACTATTGGTGTACATGGCACATCGCAATTGGAAACCTCATTCCATCTTTAACAGCCACACCGACAACATCAACAATGGCAAACCTACCAACAGATGAAAGATGTCCTCACGCATGTTGTGACTTCGTCCACGAGTTGGAGAAGAGGATGCAGGAGAGGGCGATAAGAAGAAAACAGATCCACTCAGAAAATATCATGATAGTCAACGGCTATCTTTTATTGTTCGGCCTTATTATGGTTGTACTTTTCATACTGTATGGCATAGTCACATGTGTCGGCAAGGTTGCAGAAGAAAACGCTCGCCACCATCAATTGGAAAGTTTCAATGTTACTTTGTAAGTTTTCCTTTTTTTAAAACTCCGTTTGGATGACCTTGAAAATTCCCCCACTACTCCACCACACCCCCCACCACTTCACCATGTTCCTGCATGAGCATCACATCAACCGTCATTCCTTGTCCGACAAGCAACCATGGCAGACAACAACACCATCAGCCAAGCTGACTCCACTACTGATGTCGGTACAAGTACGGGTTGGACACTGTCGATCGATAGTGTACACTATTTGGAGTCAATTTGCGAACGTATGAAGGAAATACTGCGGGACAACCCTGGGATCATAATACAAATGAATTTAAATTATGATTGGTCCCAAGTTAGAATGCAAGGGGACGACAACAACGGTCAACAATCTCCACAATATTCGCCCATGTCCCCGATCTATCCTTACGGCGAGTCTGACGTCGATGAAGATGAGGCTGATGAAGATGCAGGGGACAACGAGGCTGAAGAGGAGTAAACTTCATTCCTTTTTTTTAAAACCTAAATTGGATGACCTTGAGAATTCCCCCTCCACTATTTCCTTTTTTTAAAACCCAAATTAAATGACCTTGAAAATACCCCCTCCACGTACTTTTGGTTTACCCCCTCTACTTTTCAATACTGTTACCACAGTCTGTAGCTCACATCATTCCTTGCTTAGCTATCATGGCGGACAGCACTCTTTCTCGAGTTGACTCCACTACGGATGAAGAATGGCCATTTTCCTGGAATGTTCATCTGCAAGACTCGGCAGAAGTGGATATGTTGCATGAGAAATTGGTGTATGTATTAAACGAAAACCCCAACATTGAATGTAGAATGACTATGGATTTCGATGCGACAGGGGTCCACACTCAACCTTCCACTTCCAGCCAGCCTGAACCTCAGCTACAGCCGAAGAACTTTACACATCTTTACACTCCAATACGGCCGGAGGATGTGGTTATCAGCGAGGCAGACTCTACTACAAGTTATATTGAACCAACGAATTGGAAGCTTGTTGTTGACACCTTACACAAGGTCGACTTAGTATGTGACAAATTAAAGGAATTGATGATGCAAGATCCTGGTCTTCGTTTTAAAATTGATTTGTTTTTCATCTGGGGAGCACCTGCACGGGGCTCTTCGTCTGACAGCTCTCTAAGTACAACGGATGAGGAGGAGGAGGACGACTAGTTATCTTTTTTAAAACTCCGTTTGGATGGCCTTGACCTTTCCCCCTCCACTGAGTTTATTTAAGGTGCACTCTCAATGACTGCAGCATCATTTCATCGCGCACCTTCACCACAGCAACATGGAGAGTCAACTCAACTACTGTTGCGAACGGAAATGTTTTTCATGGCCGAATGACATTGATGTTGCGGATGGCCTGGCGTGTAGAAAATGTGAAGCTTTTGGTCAATGCATGTGTAAGTGCAAGTCTTGGAAGAAGCTGAAACCGGAGTTGAAGACATTCCATGTGTACCAGATGAGAGGGCATAAGTACACTTGTTGCCCTGAACGTTGCATTGAATTCACATTAAAACAGCTAACTGGCTGCAAATTGTGCAACAATCATTTTGCAGGTTTTTGCAAACATTATTTAGGAGCCTGTCAGTACAGATCAACTTGGCATACAGAAGCACTCACTATCAATGAAATCGCTATAGATACACAAGAGTAGTCTTTCTACTCTTTTCTTTTTTAAAACTCCATTTGGATGACCTTGACCTTTCCCCCTCCACCCACCTTAGTTTATATAAACCCCATTCCCACTGACCACAGCATCACTTCATCGTGCTCCCTCGTCAAAGCAACATCAACTATGGAAAGTAAGCGCATCTCATGTTGCGAGCATAGGTGTTTGGAGATACAAGGCGTCACATATTGTGCAAAGAAGCGTTGGGGGGAGGAAGAGACGGGGACAACCTATTGCTGTGAGGATAAGTGTTTCCTCTTACCAAAGTGGCAAGTGGATGGGCTGGCCTGCCGGCAATGTGAATGCTTCGGATGTTGCAGGTGTAGATGCAAGAACCAACAGCTGCCACCGCCGGTACTACAAACTTTCAAAATCTACAAATCCAAATACTTTTATACTTGTTGTCCGCAGCGGTGTATTAAATTTCACTTCTCCAATCTTACCAATTGTCGGAAATGCTACGGACAACCTGATGGGTGGTGCACCTGTTTTCTGGACTCCTGCCGCTACAGATCGGATTGGTTTACAGATCCATTAGAGATTGATGAGGTCGCCCAGGAAGCACAAGAGTAGTCTTTCTACTCTTCAACTTTTTTAAAACTCCATTTGGATGACCTTGAGATTTCCCCCTCCACTTCCCCATATACCTAGAGTACACAGAGCCTGATAGTCAGTCACTCGGTGGCTGTCGTGGGGTGCGCATCGGTGTCGGCGCTCCGTTGTTAAGTGTTCAAGGTCACAGTAACATAAAATTGCGGGCGTTGTACTGGTTCAAGGTCACCTGAGGGATAACCGATTGCCCATTTAGGCAGAGTCATGTCAGAAACTCGAGTTTAACTTGGCACTTTTGCCGTTTCTTGTCGAAAATTCGCTCCAAGTGGTCAAGGTCACGGGGACTCTGACTGAAACTCTGAGCGTAGTGCGAGAAACGGCAAAAGTGCTAAAAAATTTTAAGTTTCTGCGTGACCTTGACCTTAGTGGCGTCGGTGACGTCGTTTTGATGACGTAAGGGGTGATGACGTCATCAGCACGTCATTTCTGTGACGTCATGGGTGTGACGTCATCGAAATGACGTCATTAGTGATGACGTCATCGATTGCGTCATCGATGACGTCATCGATGACGTCATCAGTGAGGTCATTGACCTCGATGACGTCATCCCTCAGGTGACCTTGAACTGGGCCAGCGGCCGCAATTTTACACTACTCTTACAATTTATGAATTTAAAATAAATGTTTGAATACATATTATTTTACACAATACAGTAACACAGTTTGTTCTATTATGAAATACAATGTAGCCCAGTATATCGACATTTTTAAAATTATATGTAACATTTAAATTTATTGATGCAAATGTTTTTGTTGTGGTATAAAATCCAAATTTCAAGATGACTATGTTTTTAGTACACGTTTATAAGTGTAGGGTGAGGTTACAAACAAATGAAAGTGGTAAGTTACATTTTATAATCACATACTTTATTGATCAAAGCTTAAAACTAACTTGTAACTTTTTATAACTAAAAACATCTAGGAATAGGCCTACTAAACATTTTTGAACAAAATTAGTTTGGTCAGTTTCTGCCTCAGACCAATACTGGGCAAATTGGCAGCACTGGTTGCCTCTTTGGCCCTATGATGCCCGATAATTTTCAAAAACAAGTTCCCAATCAACTTTACTAACAAAAGTCGATGATTAACCTCATCGACACAGTTTGAGGTATGGCATTTAAAAACTGAATATTTAAAAAAGTTACAGGCTTGGTTCAGGACTTGTTTGGTGTTTAATTGTTTATCAGTCTGAATGTCTGATAGCTTATATATGAAACTGGCAATCTTAAAAACATCTTCTGAAACTCTTACTAATCTACTAATCTAAAATTTTTTCTTTTAACTGCATGAATCCATTTTTGTAGCAGATTTTTGTCTTTTGGAAATCTGGGAACATATACAAACACATTCGTCAAAATATATTCGATAAATAGTTCATGGACAGTAAATAAAGTAAATATAACGTTATGTTTTGTTCGGTACCCTCTGACGACTTTGCTACAGGTATAATAAAAATCTACTATACTACTCTAACATTCTACTACATTTAATAAATAACAAAACACATGGGTTCATGTTGATTTACATAGCTTAGACTTGTTAATTATATTTATAATTAATTACATACACTTAAAATTATTACAACATTGAATTAGTAGTAATAATAAGAATGTAAATTATAACTAGCAATATAACATTTTTTTAACTAATTATACGTACCTGTGGAATTTTATGTCCGTCCCCTTCTTGTATCTGTTAGTACAATTGTAAGCTGTACAGGAAGCCACCATTGTAAACAAACATTTTTACTCAACAAAACTCTATCACATAGCCTAATTAACTGTTGCTTTAGGACTCAGGAGCAAGGACGCGACGACGGTTGTTGATGTAAACAAACACAACTCTTATCCACCCACTGCTTTACAGGGGGTTCAATATTGTAAAGTAAAAATTCCCTGTTTTCCCTCTTTCAAAAACATGATTCCCTTCTTTACAATTACAAGGCAAACATGGTAAAATTATTTTAATTTCTTTGCGGTTCCTTGTCATTTGTAGCGGGTTTTTATATTCGATGTAACTGTTGAATTAACCCAATTATTTTGTTATGAATCGTTAATATTTCACGGCATTTTAATTACAAATGTCAAAATAAATTATTAATTAAAAATATTTATTTGTACACAGCAACCAATAATTATCGAATGAACTATGAGATTTGTAGCTCCAGAAGCCCGCGGTAGCCTCAGTGAGATCACGAGGCTCAAAATGAACTTCGTCGCGCCACTATTATTTATTCGATTGCCAACGATCTAGTCATTTTATTGTAGGTTTCTTGATCAAATCATGAAATTCGTCTCATTGGCTACAACTTTCCCGCTGAAAGTTTGTTTCTGACCCAAAAATAAAAAAAATCCTCGCTTAGTGACTTTTCCATGTCCGACTAAATTGATTCTCAAACATTTCCACCTTTAATAATTACCTTTAGTTTAGGAACTAAAGAATATTTATACTGTTGGATTCAGTATTTAATATAGAAACGGAATATATAAATTTCAATGCACTTTAACCACTCTGTTGTAGTACAGGAGCGTGTAAACGGCGGCGCGCACTGTCGTTGAAATGACGCTGATTCCGCAGTTGCCCACCAGCGCTATCCACGCCGGACCGTTTGGGGCCAATTTAGAGTTCAATCCAGTAGTATACATCGATGACTTTAAAAGACTTGAAAATTTTCCGTGTTTACCAAAGACGAGGACCCCAATTTTTTTATCAGGGTCAGTTGAGGGTAAAAGATTTTAATACCAAAAACAGTTGTTCAGTGCTAAAAATAGCTGTGGCTGAGCGGTAATGTAGTGGGAAAGCAATATATTAGGGGAGGAATTTAGTTTAAGGTTGGTGGAGGAGTGGGGGGGGGGGGTGCATATAGCATGAATTCGGAGGGAAATAAGGATGTTGTTATTAAATACTGTAGAATGTCTGTAACCCAGAGTTACGTCAATCAATCTGTGTTTAATTAATGCTTTTCAAACATAGATAATCGCTATTTGTGACGTTTTTCATGGATCGGTATTCTGTAGCAGCCTATCACATGTAATTAAAGTAATAAGTCGTGATTTCGTTGCTAATGGACCATTTTTCATTGCTCATAGGACGTCGATGATAGACTACATTAGAGCCTATATAATGTTTGATCGATGTTTGAAAACGACAACCTCGCCTTTCATCGCTAGCGTCCGCTTTTACATTTTCCGATCGTCATTGAAAACTGATGCTATGACTTAGAAAATTGGGGAGCAGGGAATGTTTACCTCCCAACAGAGCGGAGCTGGATGACGCTCTCTGGCTGAGCGCCGGCGCCGGACAGTTCAGCCCCAACGGCACCGCTGGTCACAAACGTCTAGCAAAAAGAAAAAAAGATTCATTGGTACATTGGTCTACAACCAATAGTACAGTATATTTTTAATAGTGTATTGATATTTTTCAAGTTGCAAAATAAAAAGTGATGATCTGCGGGCCTAGACGTTGAACATAACTTGTAGAGTTTATCGTTGTGCCCAAATAACCTGCTGTCTATAAAACTTCCAACAAAACCTTAGCATTCCCCTTGTGTTGCGATAAACTGTCCACGTTAATGTTATTTGTAGCCATGTACACAATGTAAAGCATTGTGACTATTCATCGTCAAGTACTGTTATTCTAGAGTTATTACATTCATTTTATAAGTAAATCGCCAACAGTCACAATAAAACCTCAAAAGCTCTCAATGTAAATTAATTTAAGTATTCTGTGGCCCATTAAATTTCTACAAAACACTAGCCGTAACACAGTGGCCAGTAGCCGCCGCCGCGCCGACTTTGCTCGCCACTGTAATTTTCATGTCTCCGATGCATTACCTGCGTAGTGGGGCGGTGCAGCGACTAACCTACATTGCCCCCCCCCCCCCCAACCACTGGAGGGACAGTGTCGCTTTCGTTTCGGTGTCTGGACAGTCTAAGCTATACAAGTGATCGCGGCGGCCGACTTGGTCCAAGGTACGGTAAACCGAAAAACCAACAAATTCTAAAGTGAAGTTTCATTGTTGCTTTTCAGGTCTTTTAAAATTAGTCGTTTTTTCGTACCATGGATTAACTAAGTGGACTCAGCACACCGAATTTTCGTTAATATTTTTATAAAGGAGTTATTTTATTGAAATATTTTCTAATTATAAAAAATAAACAATAAAATTGTTTTATCCTACATTAAGTTCGTAAAAAATATTAGTTATTTTTATTAAAACAATTCATAAAATAATTTTAATTTTATGTCTTTTTATTAATGTTTTGAAATAAGGAATGAGGATTTTTTTATTTTGGTTAACCTGAGGAGCAACAATAAATCATCTGATCAAACTCACAGCTGATCGTGTACATTTTCACCGTCGTCGTCTGAAGACAGTGAAAGTGAACGAACTTTTTTACGACAAGAAGAAAACAACACCGGCCGGATAAAGGTGACATTTAACATAAATTTGTAGACATATTGTTTAGCTTTATTGAATTTTGATTGCTGTTGTACATTTATCAGATTGCAAAGACCAATTTTACCTTTAGAAACTTTCAAAGTGTCATCGGAATGAAAGTTGTCATTTCGTACCTTGATTAATGATTCTATCAACAAATAATCAACTCCCTTTCTCCGCTGTGTGGGATTAGATATAATTCATGCGTATAAGCGGAGTATCGTACATGCGAAATAGTTGTACTAAACACTCGTATTTTATTATAACTACTTAGAAGTCTAATTAGCCTGCTGTATAGGTTGTTGTAGTTTTACAACCGTTCGACTCGTTAGGAACAACTTCAGCGAAGGAACAAAACTGAAAACAAAAAAGTTGTTTCTGATTCATTGTTGATGGCCTATTTAAAACAAAAATTTATTGACATAACCACTTTGTAAAACATAGTCATGACTCTGAGTTAAGACACTTATCAAGTACAGTACAACTTTTTTCGTGATTCCAAATTTTGAGTTTGTCTTAGACTTGTAATTTTTAGAATCTGAAATCAAATTAACTAATTAAAGAGAATATTGAAATCACTGATTTACATATCAACATTCAATGTGTTTGCTTAAACCTTTTTATTATATAAAATCCGTCCACTTATTGTGATAATGTCTAAGTGTTAGATGTTCTTTTGGGCAAAACGCTTATGCATATAAAAAGCTTTTCTTGCGATGATAAACTTCTATGTAGTATGCAAACTAAAAGGGGGGGGGGTTAATTTTAACGTGGCTGTAAGGTAATAAAATAAATATCGCTGGCGTTACTCTGTTATCTTGTTTAATATTAATTCACTAAAAAGCGCCATTACAGAAAGCAGATTGTCGGTAGTCTGTGGCAGCTAAAGGTCACTATGAATTCACAACGAATGTAACGAAGAAGTGTTATATTTGTTGGTTCCGGCGGCCTGATTATCTCTTAAAAACTGTTATCGTATTGTAAAAAACCGCAAGTACATTTAAGAGAATTAAGAAAGTAAAGGGTCAGTAGGACGGAGCCCTGAAACAAATGTATCTAACATTATGTCGTTAAACGCCCAAATGATTTTTTTATAACTGTACTGAATATGAAACTTGATCTCAGACTGTTTAGGAGATTGTTGGGATGCACATTTTTGCAACGTACAATATTCAACGTGTTTTTGTTAAACAGATTTCAAAGTAAAGGAGAAAATTTTATGAAATCCCTATACCGAAGATAGAGTAATGGTCGTGCAACAAATCTTGCTTTTGCCTAGCTACAGGATGGTGTCCTCTAGCGGGTCATCAGTGGAATGGGACGAGCCAGCTCGTAGCGTTGACTTCCCTGTGTCGTCTTGAGTACAAAAGAAAGAATGATTTGGAAAAATTCCTCTGATCTTTCTATCCATTTGCGTCTTTGTTGGTACTAAATAGCAAGTTCCTTCAAGCGTTTATTCAGGGTATAAGGAGGTGCAAGTGCTCTAAATAATATAGAAAATAAAAAAAAAGTGTGAAGCATTTATTAGGACTTAAACTGATCATCTATTTGTAGGCTCTATTTGACGAAACACATTTACAAGTTAAAATAGGAATACAGCCCATAAATGGTTTACACTAACAATAACTTTTGGCAAAAACTAGAATGAATAACCTGGTCACTATTAGCCATATACACAGCCATCATGCCATCATGCACAGTGGGCAAAAAATTATTAATCATAAATGTTCAAAATGATTGAGACAACTGAATGTAACAACATGAACTTTATCAGAACGTTATTTAGTTATTTATTAATGTGTCTTCTGTTAAGTAGTCCACCTGATGAACAATACCTTCAAACAACTTCAACTTTATACTAATTTTTTATTGGTTTTGTATGCATCTCCAGTAATTTAAGAGGAGTTCAATGTTTGTTCAATGTTTGTTTGTCGTCCAAATGCAAATAACACATCGGTAGAAAACATCCGCCCACAAGTAAGGAGCACAATACAAATACCATTATTTTAGAAAACAGGAAGAGAAGAGCTAAGGACAATGTTTGCCTCTCAATGCACGACTTGCTTGAGGACACATCCACGTGTATAGACATTCGCTGGTCACCATCACCGATGGAAACACCCTTCCGGGTTCTGATTGACAAATGAAAGCTGTAATTTTGTTTGTTACCAACCTCTTTGGTTATTAGTTTTGAGAAATTTAAAGTAACCACAGATAGCTCAGAGTTAAGGTGGAGTGTAGTCGTCAATCCCTTTCAAAATCAAATCGCGGTCGAAATACAGAATTTCATTTCTCACCCGTACGAAAATTCCCTCAATGCCTTACTAAATTCCCCTATTTTCTTCACTTTAATTTTAATTTTTTGTGATTGGTTGGATTCTTGGCAATGGAAGGATCGGGAAAAATGGAGAAATTAAATTCGCGTTTCGACCTCACATTTATTTTGAATGGGTTTGCGATAATGAACCTAAATCTTAATAGCCTACTAAAGTTTACTCGGGCAGACATGCGTCCGGTCGAAACAAAAGCTGTACTAAATTATAAAGCCAAGTCCGCACTGGCCCAACATTTCGACTAAAAAAGTTCTTCCGAACTTTGTTTGTTCGTTGCTAACCTTTTAGAATGTAAATCATATGGCCGGTAACTGTTCGTTAGGAATATTTGTCGATTTTTTGTGTTCGCCGTACAAGTTCGCCACGAATTCGACCAGTGCGCGGACGCGGCTTTACACGTACGATGCGTAACATGGCCACCACTGTGGTCAAGATTGTATAAGAGAATTTCAGCACGATAATTAATTGTAGTTCTAAAAAAGCCAATACAAAATTAATCATATAAAAATTTAAAAATTAGTAAGATTTTGTATTTTATTACTGTAGTTGGACACATTTAGAATTATAATCATTTTATTTCCACAAATACTATATAATATTAACAACACAAATACAATACTTTACAACACAAACTTTTATCAATTAAGTATCATGATTGATTAAAACTATACTGTTAAATAAAAAATCTTTTAATGCTAATTATTTAAAAAAAAAAAAAAAAAAAAAAAAAAAAAGAAAGTACAACAAGCAATGAGCCTACAAGGACCTAAGTGATCATGCAATTAATTAATAGTTTCTATATACTTATTAACATTTACGAAAGTACAGTAATATAGTTTAATCTTGTATATATTTGCATCAAATTCGCACAGTTTATAAACATTTGTATATTTTACTCTCTCCCATTTAAGTTTACTCGAAGTTCCCGCTCATAGCATGTGAATGTAAGTTAAGCCAAAATTGAAACCATGACAAAACTCCAAATCCACCAAAGAACGTTTTCTTTTTCTTTAGGCTGTTGACGTTTGCGGCGTTTCAACATCGAAGACAACTTTGTTGGTTTTATTATTCGTCGAGAATTTCGTAACGTTTCGGTATCTCGAGAAGGACTGGTTCGGAATCTTCCACCTCCTCAGGTGTAATTAATCTTAGTTCGTCGTTAGTGTTTGGAATGTCAGTTAATCGAATGCAGTGAAATTCACAAATACGTTTTCTTTTGGACATAGTGTTTTGCAAGCCATTCTAGATTAGGTAAAAACCTACAATTTTGATATGGTTTCTCATTAAAAAAATTATTGCGGACATTTTTTGTAACATAGCCTATGTCACTTGTCCGTTCAAATTGAAGTGGGAATTGCAGGCTTCAATGTTTCCCGTTCCTCCCGCTGCCAAGAATTTAACCAATCAGAAATCACTGAACATTGCGTTGGCGTCTTAGAAAATGTTTCTTTTCTGTTGTTTAATGGCTCGTGTAATTTTATGCCATTGTTTTGATTTTGCGTAAACGAATATGTTTGTTTTGACGTTTTATATGTAAATAAGAAGTGCTTGTAACGGAAATTAGCAAGAATAACACTATATTAAAAATAATATGCCAGCATTTAGGACTCTTGGGAAGAAAATTTTTCCTCGGTGGAAATAAAATTGTTCTTCAACCTCAAATAATTAATTTTGCACGGATAAGTTCCCGTCTTTAGAAGGCCGAATCCAGAAATTTCAGATCACGAAAAGTCAACAGCGATGAACAGTTTCCACCATCCAGTAATTTAATACTGGACTAGAGATCGCCTCTTGATCGAAATTCGATCAAAATTTCGATTGATCTGGACATTAGAAACTTAAAAACATTTTAGAACTAAAACAACTGTTCTTCCTAATTTTCTAGCAGTTGTTTTTACAACAGCTGTCTAATGATTCATTCAATTCTCCTTTCTCCATAAGATTAACATTGGAACTTTGAAAGCCTGTGGGGCGCAGCCCTGGAGTCCGTTGTGAATTAGAATGTGATTATGCTCATCTACGGACTATACCTTTCTAACGGTATGCGCGGATTTATCCTACGATGCACACGAGCTGAGAAAAAAGGAGGAAATGAAACATGCTTGCGTATTAATATATAGAATTGTGGAACCCACTTAAGAAGGGTTCTTATACATTTATATCAACATATCACACACAAAATCAACAAAGATCTTATAACAAGAAAATTCATTAATACATTCATTATTTTGTTTCTTTTCGATACTTCGATGACTGAAAGGTCTAGTACCTAAATTGCATTCTTATAAATATTAAGTCCTTAAGAGAGATTTTGATTAAACAAAAGGCGTGAAATCTTACCATTGTTGCCAGCTGGACTCTATAAGAGATGTCTACGAGTTATCCAGGTTAAGGTTGGCCCAAGGCCATTCCCCATTTATCAGGGGTTGTCGCCCTAGTCTGAAAGCATTCCGATGTTATCATTGCCGGTGGCTGGGGGAGGGGAGGGAAAGAGCCAAAGAACTCGTCAACAGGTAGATAATACCTACTAAACATAAACTACCCTTCGGAAATTGGACAACAGTATATACGTACTTACAGTTCTGTTTTAGATTTAGATTTTATTTTGTATTCCTGGCCGATCATTTGCAGTTTTCACGATAACGTCTTCTACAGTTTTGCAAAATACTGTATGTGTTTTTGGGGGTTATGTTTGTTTATTTTTTATTCATATTTGCATGAGACTGGTTTGGAATACTAGAAGAAAATTGTTTATTTATTTATTTATTCAGTTCATGCATTATTGTTCTTTTAATGATAATTAACGTGTCTAAACATCAACGTAAAAAATTATGATTGTGAGAACATAGAGTTAAATGAATATGTAAATTGCAAGACTGTTATGTTTTGAAACATTATACAATCGGTTAAAACATTTTTTGGGGCAAAAGCCATTTAAAGAACACGCAATTATAAAATCAAGAATGATGCAAAGCAAATATAGTTTAAGTAAGTAATACAAATATAAAATATAGAAGTAAATACAGGAATAAATAGTATTTTAATTAGTTTTGAAGTTTTATTTTGGAGAAGGTTTCGTTGGAATTATTTCTAATGTACTATTATTTTGGGAAATTAACATAACTGTGCAATTTATAAAATGCAATTGAAGACAAAGATTTCACATTTTCTCCAAAAAGTTCCTTAGTTAAATACGAGTAGGCTATAATGAACTTAACATGTATTTTACTTGAATTTTGTTCTATTAGGCTCACGTAGATTACACACAATTGTGTCGGTTGACGATGTTATCCTTTATGAAAAGAATTTCTAACCCAAATAAGACATGTTTTTTTTTTTTTTTTTTTTTTTTTTTTTTTTTTTTTTTTTTTTAGTTTGTAATCCAAACCAATATTGAATTACAAAAGATAAATTTCTAAAATTTAATTATTTAATTTACCTTAAAATTTGAACTGACATAAATGTTCTTGGAACCAGGTTAAACAGTTGAACAGTCAATAATAATAATATTTCATTTAAATAAAAACCATATTTGAATTTGCATCGATAAAAAGTTTATCCTTGAAAACATGAACAAACGCCATGTACAAATCACTTTTAAAAGATATTCGAAAGTATCATTATTTTACCATATGTCTAGTTGAAAAACGATACAACCGGAGAACCTTGTATGCACTTAATTCCTTTTGAAATGTCGCAAATTAACATGGAAAAAGAACATAGAAAGCTGGAGACGGCCGGAGCGAAAGTAGAAAGAATGTAATGGATTGGCGAAGGATGACAGGATGTCCAGCAATTAAATGGATCGTTGGACAAGGAGGAATCACAGATCGTCGAAGCTACACGAGAAATATTGCCTATATACCAATGAGGCGTTACTGCACATTAAACATCTTTATGATCTAGTCGTGGTTTCTGTTAACATTTTCTCTCTAGTGGTCACCAAGATGACTGTAGTGCCACAGGTGAACTACATCCCGTAAGAGCAATGGTGCCATTTTCTGCGACAACCATGGTTGTCGCCACAGAGTGTGTAGCGGTTTAGAAAGTGTTAAAAATCAACATTTTACTCTTTGCTACATGCAATAGTTGCCAACGCTGCAGGACACAACAATTGTCTCGTTTGCATTGGAGATTGTTTGTTTTAACAGTAGTAACCATAGCAAGGAGTTTGAGTTAAAAAGTGTAGAACTTATTGTTACATATTTACCTTCATTGTCGATAGTTAATATTATAATTATCTAATGGTGTGTTATTAATAAATAATTAAAATGTAAAATAGAGTAATATGGTTACGCTAAATATCGCACCCGTAGCAACACAAAGCCATGCCAGATTATTCATGCCTAACTGCTAAATGGCCATGACGTCATTTTGGTACACGTATATAACGTAGTAAGTTTGGACATCTAATCTCTGATCTCCAGCTGGAAGTACCGTCCACGCGGTGTTTAAGGTAGGCCTACCCGCGTGCATGGACAGTGCTTCCAGCTGGAGATCAGAGATTAGATGTCCAAACTTACTACGTCACATATGTGTACCGAAATGACGTCATGGTCATTTAGCAGTTAGGCCTGAATAATCTAGTATGGCTTTGAGCAACACTGCTTCGACCGCTTATTTAATCAGCTGTGTAATGGTAAATATTATAACTTAGCTTGACTTCCGCTTTAGTTTTGAAGCTTCATATCCGAAACAAAAAGAAAGTTATACAGCAGACCTTCAGAAGCAGTTATGCTTTTCCTCTCCCGGCCTTGAGCGGTGACAGCATTGCTGTAAATATTAATGAGAAAATAAATTCAATAGTTATCAAGCACTTTCTAAGGCCAACCGTCTAACGGCGGAATGGCGGATCTTACACGGTTAATACGGATCGCGATATTTGGATCGTGATCCTGGATCACGATACGGATTGAATGTGTAAAGTCAAATATTGGTGTATGATTCATGGATCACACATCAATATTTGACCTTACACATTCAATCCGTATCGTGATCCAGAATCACGACCCAAATATCGCGATCCGTATTGACTGTGTAAGATCCGCCAACGATTGCCACTTAAACTACGGAAGGGCAAATCAACTCAGTTATTAAAGCATACAAATTCGTGTCTGTTGAACTGATGAACTACCTAAACCACCAATTGTTCTGCTAAATATAAATCTCTAATCAGTGTTATTGATACTCTCCTTAAAATAAAAGGAAAAATATAACGACAATAATAATAGTAATTTTTTATAATAATTATACTTTTCCTCACCAGTCCGGAATGTGTTCGGCAAGTATCGGTGGTTCGGAGAGTATCGGTGCAAAATCGAGTTTCAAGTTGGTCTTTTTGTGTTTTTATTATTTTACTAGTATACGTGTTGCTCGAAATCGAACAATTTATTTTAATACAATACAAAAGTTACTTTAAGCTCTAAATCAATGACATCCGACCAATCCAATATTGTGAATATCTTTTTTTTTTATCTTTATTGAGGTTTGACAATTGTCATGACACCTATGATATACCCAAAATACAATGAAACACTACCACAAAAATTTAAGAAAGTTGAGCAAGTCCACTAAGAACTTCGTCCTAGAAGTGTCATCTGTACTTCACAATTTCTTATTTATACTAAAAACATAATTTAGCAGGTGCTTCCAAAGGCTTTCGTTTTCAGTTCTTAAAATTTCTTGTATTGATGGTGGAATCTTCAAGCTTAAATTTTCATTCTTGATTTTGTGCAGAAAATCCATTCTTTGCTGAGCATAAGCAGGGCATTGTAAAATTATATGTTCTATTGATTCATCTTGAGTGTTGCATCTTGGACATAGCGGAGAATTTACCAATTTCATCTGAAATAATCTGATTGCGTTGTAAGTGTGGCCAAATCTCAATCTCGTCATAACGTTTATGCTATTCCTATCTAATTTAGAGTTGTAAAACCAAGGTTTGCCAAATGCCTCGTTTTGAAGTGATTTGTACCATCTTCCTTTTCCTGATGTCTCACAAAGAATTTTGAATTTTGTTCTGATTTTCTTCTTGAAAGTCCGAATTATGTCCATATTCAGTAAATGGTGATGGTCAATATCTATTATGCTTTTTTTCGCTGCCAATTTAGACAATTCGTCTGCAATTTCATTTCCAGACACACCGATATGGCCGGGGATCCATTGGATAGTAAGGCTTTTAACCTGCATCAATTTTGATAAAATTTCCCAAAGAAGTGGTTCTTTATTTTCACCAATTAAGGTTTTTTCTATAACTTCAATTGCTACTTTAGAGTCTGTAAAAATTACATATTTCTTATTGTGGTTTCCTTGTTCAATAATATAATCCGTAGCCTTGTGAATGGCCATCAATTCAGCGCTTACATTTGACGCTTGGCCATGCATCCTTAGACCCAATTTGTTTTTGTTCTGAGGATCGTAAATACCAATTCCCACTTGTTCGTCCTTCTTAGAGCCGTCAGTATATATTTTGTAGGAATTGGAAAAGTGACTATTGATTATTTCACAACTCAGACTTTTTAAAACAAGCGGTGAGACTGCTTTCTTCGATATGTTACCGCACTGGAGATCCTTAATTAATGTGACACTATGACTAATAATTTCCATAGGTGAATTAAAACTGAATTTAGAAAGTACTTTTTGATTGAGAGTATTTTCTGCAAAATAATTTTTACATTTGTTGAATGATTGTACTATTTGAGGGGGTTCTTTATGGGTCCAAAAAGCGTGATGAGAAGTTAACATGGATAGTTCAATGACAGACAAATGTGCTGGATGATCGGAATCACGGAGGATTTTGATCATCAATTTATCGGTTAGGATTTCCCTTCTCATTTCGAGTGGTAGCAGATTTGTCTCCAGAAGCATAACTTGTATGGGGGTAGATCTTATGGCTCCAAGTATAATTCGTAATGCGGCGTTTTGAATTATTTCTAGTTTCTGGGAATTGTCCTTATTACTGAAATGAAGAATTGGAGAGCCGTAGTCCAACTTAGGTCTTATTAAAACCTTATAAATATTCAAAAGAAACTTTGGATGAGCTCCTCTAGAATTAAACGCCAAAGATTTTAATATGTCAACTTCTCGCAAACAAACACCATTTACATGAGTTATGTGTTGCGTGAACTTAAGTTGGTCGTCCAAAATTACACCAAGGATTTTATGATGTCGAACTACAGGAATCTTTTCCCCCATTAACGTAAAATTATACATACATCTTTTCCTCCGCCTGGTAAAAACTAATATCTTGCATTTACGAGGGTTGAAATGTAAAGACCTATGCAGAAATGCCTCACTTATTGCATTTAGACTGTCTTGAGTTTGTTGACAGGCAGCAACGTCATTCTTATGAGACGAGTACAAAACAATATCGTCAGCAAATTGCAAGGAACGCGTGTTACCTTCAAGGTAGTAATGAAGATCGGAAATGTAAATGGAAAAAAGCAGGGGACTTAATACACAGCCTTGGGGTAAACCGGTGTAAGCTGTCCTGGTGACTATGTACGACTTACTTTTTAAAATTATACTCCTGTGTTTAAGCCAATTTGATAGATATAAAATGAACACCGGGGAAATTCCAAAATGTGCAACTTATTCAAAAGTGTAGCCACATTTACACTGTCATAAGCTTTAGACAAATCAAGGGACGCCAGAGCAGTGGTATGGTTATACGTACGAGCGCACTGCAAGTCGGTTGTCAGAGCAATTAGGTGATCAATACAACCCTTACCCTTTCTAAACCCGCACTGACTACTAGGTAAAATCTCATGATGTTCAGCAAACCATTCCATTCTTGATTTAATCATTGAATTGAGAACTTTGGCAAAACATGATATTAGTGCGATTGGCCGATATGAGTCTTCACATTCTTTATCTCCGTCAGACTTGAAAAGGGGAAATATTTTTATTTCTTTCCATCTCTCAGGTATATTTTTACCTGTGTTTTCCAAATATCGTTGTATATATTCAACAATGCCTCTAACGCAACTTGTGGTAGTTCTTTGATCATGATATAATAAATATTGTCAAAACCAGGAGCAGATAGTTTGTTTTTCTTCCTTAACGTTAGCTGTAATTCTACCATTGTAAATTCTTCTGTCATCCTTGAATCATTCATTACAACGCGTGGTCGATCCATTTCTTTGATTTGGGGAACATAAGATGGGGCAAGGATATCCATGAACTTATTCGCAAGTTCTTCATTTTGAAATATAGGTGTTATTTCGTTTTTCTTACTTTTTCCCTGAAAACTTTTTACAACCTTCCAGGCTCTAGAAATATTTTTATCTTTGAGCTCCGTGCAAAGTTTTGCCCAAGAGTCATCTTTTGCTTGTTTTATTGTCATTTTGGCATGCCTTACATAGTATTTATAAATATGAAAATTCTGGGGTGACATACAGTGTTTGAATCTCGTGAAGCTTAATCGTCGTAGAGCCACAGCCTGAGAGCATTTCTCATTCCACCAAGATTTTGGTTTAAAGTTCGTATTTCGTATGTTGTATGGCTTACAGAGTGGAATACATGTATCAGTGGCGTCCTGAATTACTTCATATAGACCCCCAATGTCTATTATGACGCGGTTTTCGGTAAGTTTGTTCAGTCGTTCTTCTACAATTTTTCTATAAAGGGGCCAATTGGCCTTTTTGAAATGCCTCCTCTCCCCAGTAGTATATAGATCGGCATCACCAGTGACCCTGCTTGTTTGAAGGCTACTCGTATCTAGTTCAATACTAATTGGGAAATGATTACTGCCACATGAGTCAGTTGTCACCGACCATGAGTTAACAAGACCGTGGGCTTTGGGACTAACAAACGTTAAATCTATCGCTGTTGATCTTCGAAAAGGAGTTGCTACAGTAGTATGAGACCCATCATTTAATAACAAAAATGTAGAGTCAATGAGGCAGTCGACTAACTTTCTGCCTCTTGAGCATGTGTCGGTATTGCCCCACATATGGTGGTGTGCATTAAAATCTCCACATATTATCGAAAAACCATTTGGAGCACTGTTTTGGAAGATACCCTCCCACACCGTCCGACCGATTTCTCCGTTTTTGCAATAATAGTTATGAATAGCTAGGGATGAGTTGCTGTTTGGAATTTCGATTGCTATTGATAAACCTTCAATAATGTCATTGTTAAAGGCTGGTCCTATTTGATTCCATTTCAGGTTATTTTGAACAAAGAAAGCAACCCCTCCATACCCATCGGCTCTATCTTTCCTAACTATAGAATAATTGTGTAGTTTAAATCTGTGATGTTTCTTAAACCAAGTCTCTTGAATGGCAGCGACATGTATTTTATTTTGCCTTAAATAATAGCAAAACTCAGGCCATTTTGCGGCTAGAGATTGAGCATTCCACTGAATTATTCTCAATTCATTATTCATAATAAAATGAAGAAGTAAGGAATAGCCTATAAGTAAGAGTAGAAACAGGTTAAGTATAAGACACACTCTTACCTGCTACTTCCAAAGATTCCACCAGAAACATACATAAATTTTTAACAGCATATGTCAAACATTCATATTGATTCCTGTTAGGTGTGCTCAAGTCTTCAATAATATTGTCGGCCCACTGTTTATATTTAGTTTTAAAAAGGGCGTCATTGAAGAGTCGTGTGATATTGTCATCCCTGCGTTTGCTGCTAAAATCCTCTTGTCGGTTTCGTTGTTGCACATCAACAGATTTGTCCTTATTCGTAGACTTCACAAAAGACTCTGCCCTGTTTACGTTGACATTTCCCTTGGATAGAGACAGAGAAAGCCTGTTCCTATAGGAATTAGGCGGTTGCCAACCTGTTTGAGGAGAATTCCTGTAGCGGTTAGGCTGATTTGCCTAACCCTCCATGTCTCATCTTGTCCACTAACGTCTAACTCCTGGTTGTCTTGAACCTCCTCTTCATGGTCAACGTTTGAAAAGAGACTACAAAATCTATTAGAGGACGACAAGTTTCCTAAAGTTCCCACATCAGAAATCGGGCACTTCGCAACCTGAGCGTATGCCTGTATCTTATTATTATTCACACCACCCTTATGAGTGTCATATCCCATCGGTACGCGTTTACTCACCACGGTATAACTGTCCCCCGTTTCCGCCATCATTTGTTTGATTGTCATTTGCCTCACGTATTCCGGGCACCTTCTGTCCCAAGATAGATGGTCTTGATGGCAATTTAAACAAGTTGGTTTTACGGAACATTCCTGTCCATGATAATCTTTGAGACATTTGTCACAAACCCGCTTCCCCCGGCACTTTTTAGCAACATGTCCAAATTTGAAACACCTATAACATTGAAGAACCTTTTCAACGTATGGCTTCACTGGAACAACAACATAGTTAAACTTGATTTCTTTTGGCAATACTGTGCCATGGAATGTCACTTTCATCCAAAACGTATTGACAACTATTTTATCCACTAATTTAGTTATCCTATACGCCTCTCGAATTGAAGTAGAGTCACACTTACTCTCGGTAACGACTTCCTCAGTAGAAATTTCCGGATCAATATTTATTAAACCCACACAGAGGACCCTGTTAGCAGGTACAAAAACTTTATAGTCTTTAAGGTGAGGTGAGCTTACTAACCTGTTAGCCGCCAGGTAGGTTTTGCAGTCAACTGAAATTTTTCTACCTATTCTGGAAATTGATCGAATGTCTGAATGATGTTGGTTGATGATCTTTCCCACCTTAAACGCATTTAATCTTTCTGTCCTTGTGTCATTATAACAACTTCAAATGGTCCTTTACTAAAAACATCGTATAGATTCACTTTCTCAAAAGATCCCATCTTTTCCTTCTTGTTTGGAGGAGAGACAATGGCGATATTATGTCCCCCTTTAGATTTATCATGAACGAATAATGTAGACTTGTCATAAGAATGATCATTTTGGAGCTGAGCAAAGTTCCTTTTAATAGGTTTTGACTTACGTCTTGTAACTTCCTGAAAGCTTGTATTATCATCACGAACTTCTATATCCGTAAAAGTATTCTGAACGTCACATTCATCTACCTTAAAACATTGTCACTGACAGTGGAATCGCTCTCTAGATTGATTGTCCCATTCCCATCTTCGGGAAACCCCACACTGTCCATCATTCCCGAGCCTCCCGGCTCTACCATAGCTGATGTATGTAAAACGATCTAAAAAGTCTAGTGGTATTCACACGAACTGAATAGCAAAGAACGGAAACACACAAAATGTAAACAAAGTTTTGTAAACAAGACACACAAATCACAAACAAGTTTTTATTAAACACCCATAAAAATGTCTTAGTAAAAACAAACTTAAAAGAGCATTAAACGAGTTTCTTCTCTTCACATTTTGTGAAATCTTAATTAACTCAACATAATAGAAACATACAGAAACATTAAATGAAAATTACAAAAGATAACCCAACTTTACAGTTCAAATGCCCAGCTGAGTCTGAATATCTTTAATCACCAAAACTACACGTATTTACAGCTGATTATTAGCAGATGTTTAAAATGCTTTATTTAATCCCAATGTTATTTAAATTAGTACAGTAAAATTAGGGATTTAGATCGGCAACTGATGTGCATTCCCAAAAATTTGATAAGAGCTACTTTTAAGCACTATAATTAAAGATCCGATGAGTCCCCAAAAAATAAAGTTGTTTTTCACCTATGAAACCACTTATCAAAATGGCGTTTTTTTTGTAATGGGATACATTTTGAAAAATTTAGTATTTACTTTTATTTTTCACGTGCATTTCTCAATATAATGTTGTGACACCGCCACCGATATTTTTTTAATGGGAAGTAGTTCATTATGACCGGTTGTTAATTTTTGGCCGCCATCTTGGATCCGCCATATTGGATGAAAGTTATTTTTTTGTAATATAAAGATAGTGTTGTGACACATCATTTCAAGGTAGATTTTTACGCTGATTACAATGCCACAATCCGTTTTTGAAAATCTTGGTTCGTTTTAAAGATACACTCAAATAAAAATTCAACCCTATGAATTTCTTATGGACATTTCGAACTTTAAATTTATTTGCATTATTTTTCTTTTATATCTAGTTCTAATTGAGGAATTCTGTTCATTGTGACCTTAAAATACTCAGTAATATTCCTGACATTAATTTAAGCTATTCTTTATTCCATTTGGAGGATATTGAGACGAGTTCTATCCTTCTATTTAATAGAAACTTCAATTTTTTTAATTCGCTTTTAGTTTAATATTAATATCTCAAGTTCTAAATAAGATACAAAGTTAGTTCTGGTCTTAAAACATCTAGTACATCAATGTCTTTAATTTGAATTATTGGCCATTGAAATTTGTTGGATATTAAGTGGCTTATAACTGTCTAATCAACATAAAATGTATTGGTTCCCGAAATTCTTTTTCAGTTAAAGACGTACAACTCAAGTTGTAAATGAGATTCAAGGTTCGTTTTGGTCTTAAATTACACGGTACATTATTGGCTTTAATTCCATATATTGATTGTTAAAATTGGATACGTTTAAGATGTGATATTATACACTTTTCAATAAAAAATATTTCCATTTCTGAAATTTGGGTAAAGTTTAAAATTTACAAACCGTTTCAAACCAAGCCAATTCGAACGAACAAAAACTCTAAAGAAGCCCAATGATCCACTGAGTGATCTGATACCAAAATTAACAACCTATCTCAATTAGAACAGTTTATATGAGGAAAAATAAGCAATAAATATATTCAAAATTTGAAACGTCCATAAGAAATGTATGAAGAAGAATTTTAATTTCCGTATATCTTTGAAACGGAAAAATATTTTCAAAAACGGATTGCGGCATTGTAATAAGCGAAAAAATCTACTCTGAAATGATGTGTCACAACACTATCTTTACATTAGAAAAAAAACCAACTTGTATCCAATATGGCGGATCCAAGATGGCGGCCAAAAAATAAAGACCGTTAAAAATAAAGTATTTAGTACCCAACAATTATTGGAGTTAATCCCACAACATAATATTGAGGCGATGCACGTAAAAAATGAAAAAGGGAAGCTTTTTTCAAAATATATTTCATTACAAAAGAACCGCCATTTTGAAAAGTGATTTTATAGGTATAAAACAACTTTATTTTTTGGGGACTCATCAAATCTCTTTTTCTAGAGCTTAAAGGAAGGTCTCCTGAAAATTTCATGGACGCACATCAGTTGCCGATCAAAAGGTGGTTTTTTGCCTATTTTACTGTACTAAATGGGAAATGTTGAGATTTCAATGGTGAATAGCGCCTTTATTTTCAGTCCGATTCTCATCGGCTTTTGGCGGAAACAACTACAGACCAAGCCCTATCCAACGGCACCAAAAACTTGAAAAATCGGTTGAAAATTGTAGGAGGAGTTCTCAAGACAAAAAAACCCTTAGCGTATTAAATAAGTATAGATTTTATAGTTTCTACATCAGTGGCATTTATCTAAGTTTTTTTACGGGAACGGTCCAACCCCCGGTCTTGTTACTATCTAACATCGATCGACCAGTTGTTAGAAATCATAATTAATTGATAGCCCAATGACGAATGGCAACTGGGTCCGGAATTGATCCTTTAAAAGCTACTAATGTTTCTCTGGATACTAAGCACTCAGCTACACGGTCAGATAAGTGTTACTTAAGCTGAAGAAAATTAATTCTTGTAAATAAAATAATATTCTCTTGAGTATATAAAGTATATATATATATATTCTTATTCTTAAACCATGATGGCTGGCCACCATGGTTTAAGAATAAGAAAATAAATTCTGAGGTGCAGAGCACCTGAGTCAGTATAAGTAAATATCTAAACACTAAAATAAAAATTAGATCCCTCTTTATAGAGCTAAATCCAGGGCGCTAAGCCATTACAGCCCACCTTCACTTGAGCTATGCAGACCGGTCAATCCTTCGGGGAAGGCACTCAGTGGGCACTCTGCGACTATGTGTTCCATAGTTTGATACTCTGCTCCGCAGTCGCAGTATATAAAGTAAATTATTTAAAAGTAAAATTGTTTTTCCGAATACTTATAACTTGACAACATAATCGTTGGAATAATCGTTTGTCAAAATCTCCAGGATGTCCTGCAAAGTGCCAGGATGGCAGTGAAACTGTAAAAAATTAATTTTGACGAGCCAACTGCATGACTCGCCTCACGTACCAAAGGGACTCCACGGCGACCAATCATGCAAATCCAGCGACTGGATCGTGGCGAGTGTAGAAAGTGTTGCGCAATGGGGAAAGTGGAGGCTTGCACTTCCACCACATGGAGCGCGCATTGCACTGTCTTCTACTGGGCAATGGGTTAGTGTTACATCACACTGCCGGGCACTAGGGCCGATCACAGTACTGGACGGTGCACTGCCCGCTACTGGGCATGAGTTAGTGTTACATCACACTGACGGACACTTGGGGATCCCAGTACTGTACGCTGCACTGCCCGCTACTGGGCAATGGGTTAGTGTAACATCACACTGCCTGGCACCACGGCCGATCAAAGTACTGCATTCTGCACTGCCCGCTACTGGGAAATGGGTTAGTGTTACATCACACTAAGGGGCACCACAGCCGATTCCAGTACTGGATTCTTCACTGCCCGCTACTGGGCATGAGTTAGTGTTACGTCACACTGACGGACACTAGGGCCGATCCCAGTACTGGACGCTGCACTGCCCGCTACTGGGCATGAGTTAGTGTTAAATCACACTGACGGACACTAGGGGCCGATCACAGTACTGGACGCTGCACTGCCCGCTACTGGGAATGAGTTAGGTTTACATCACACTGACGGACACTTGGGGATCCCAGTACTGTACGCTGCACTGCCCGCTACTGGGCAATGGGTTAGTGTTACATCACACTGCCTGGCACCACGGCCGATCAAAGTACTGCATTCTGCACTGCCCGCTACTGGAAATGGGTTAGTGTTACATCACACTAGGGGGCACCACAGCCGATTCCAGTACTGGATTCTTCACTGCCCGCTACTGGGCATGAGTTAGTGTTACGTCACACTGACGGACACTAGGGCCGATCCCAGTACTGGACGCTGCACTGCCCGCTACTGGGCATGAGTTAGTGTTAAATCACACTGACGGACACTAGGGCCGATCACAGTACTGGACGGTGCACTGCCCGCTACTGGGCATGAGTTAGTGTTACATCACACTGACGGACACTTGGGGATCCCAGTACTGTACGCTGCACTAACTGCTACTGAGCAATGGGTTAGTGCTACATCACACTGCCGGGCACACCGGCTGACCTCATCACTAGTAGCTGCACTAGCCGCTACTAGGACGTGATACGTGGTACTTAGAAGGGACTACACTAAATTTCTTTATAACACCGCCTTGTCAGCAACTGCATCCCCTTTTCTTGATTTTTAGGTAAAAAACTCAATACCATTGTAAAGTCCCTGATGAACCAGATCCACTACGACGGGGTTATTTTTAAAGTATGACGGACAATTATGTGTTTCTAGGTCTTTTGGGGACCACTCAGTGATGCCAGGTGAAACCAGGTAAACAGCTACATGTAGTTAGACTTAAACAAACAAACGAAAAATCGGCATAACTCGACTAACATATTCAGCGTGTTTGGAACCAGGAACATGACTTTGGTTCAAATGATTTATTTTCTTTAAAATTAGCTAAGAAATATTTCAGAATACCTATTTGTTTGCTTGGATGCCTGCAGAATATATTTAACACTATTTTTGTCCCTTGTGAAACTTCATATAACCACCTTTATGGTTCGATAATAATTCTCGTTTACTAAATCACGATAACAGACGAATCCTACAGTTTCATACCAAATTTAACCATATCTCATTTACTTTGTTTAAAAAAAAATCAAAAGTTTTTACTTTGTCACATAAAATAACGATCAAATACAGCAAATGAATTTGAACGAATATTATTTTTAGTGTTTAGGGACGTCAAAACAACTAACGATCTCGGTATCGGTACCGGCTTAGGATAATGCTGCTTCATTCGGACGTGTTGGCTAGGTGCTAAAAGATTTTGTCACCACCATAAATCAACTCCACTACGGAGCCAAGCATGTCAGCTTCAGCGTGTGTGACGGATCCCATTCTGGTCAACCCGGAGTTGCGTCGAATGCTGCGACGTACTCTGTTGAGAAGTTGGGACACGACGCGACGAATCCTCGGACTGGCAATGATGGGGAAAGAAACGGCCAGAACTAGACGTGTGGAAACAAGGAAACATTTTCCAAAATATAACTTTATTAGCGAGGAGAAAATAGTGTAGAACCAAATATAATTAAATTTACGAATTCCATAGATATACTTTTCAAACGATTCGTTTTGGAAACATGTGCAAGAGGGACAGAGGTAAACACCCCTTTTGGTGTTCCCATCCATAAACAAGTTTTAAACGTACATGCACGCTTCTGTATATGGTCAAGAGAGATGTTCAATTACCTATTGTAACTTTAATGCTGTATACACTCGTATTATAAAGCTATTGTGTGCAAGCTATTGAAAGGCATGAAAGCCGAAGTGCATTCTTTGATGGGCAACAACGGGGCCGAGGCCGCGATGGAACTGTGAGGTCTGGGGTCGAGGCGAGCGGCATGCAACCTGCGGATCAAACTTGTTTGGGGCTTGATTCAACTTTACCTAGTTTAACGGATTGTGGTACTTATACTGCTCTCGCAGCATTATATGCGGAGTTTGATGAGTATGAAGTTTCTTCGGTGTCGCCTCGTTATCGTCGTAACAGTTTCTTCTAGCTCCATCTTCTTAATTTGATGTCACGGATGAGAGAGAATAAGTAGCTATTCTCTGTGATGATGTGCAATATCTTAGCCAGAATACTTTATTGAGTAGCTTGAAAGTGCTACAAAAATAAACACTTAAACTTATTAGAGTAAAAAAATCCATCACATGGAGATGCTTATAAACCAACATTGAATGTTATTATGCATTTATGAAAGCAATTTGGACAAAGCTGTGCTATAACTGCTGTGCAAAAGGATGAATCAAAAATACATAAGAATGAAATTACCCTCACCAAAGAGACGATAGTGAATAGATAATGGAGAAATTTTAAAAAGGACAAACATGTTTGATGTTTGTCTCTCACGTTTAAGGTTTGTGCGTTCGATCTTGGACTCATTCCTGGATACAAAATTTTTGTATGTTTCACAGAGTTCGGTTTTCTCACAGCAGAAGCCAAAGAAAGAAAAAGTACAGGCTTGATTAGTTTCCCTATAATGGCACCTAATATTTTAGTATTTCATTCCAAAGCCCCTACTGGTCACGTGTTTTTAAACCTGTTCATGGGTTGTAAAAAAGAGGAAACGACACGTTTTCAGAACTCAGGACTATAACTTTGCAAGCAATCTTTTGGACCAAATAAGAAGACTCCTGGAGGATAACAACCCGCGACGCTGCTCCGTGTTTTGCTGGATAATTGGCAATGTCCTTCTCAAGGCTGCGCGGCGGCGAAGAAAGTATTCGACTTTCACACACCGGACCGCATGGGTCTGCATTCCTGAGGTGAACTTTGGACGCCGCGCCGACCGCCGCACTTCCCGTATGTGATACTAGCCTATACTGCGTAACGCGGGCAAAAACATGGCGCCGTTGCATAAAGACCTTGCTCCCGGGTCGGATGGAATGTGTTTGGACCAGTTTTGAACCGGGGACGGTAAATGGGTTGGTAATTTTGGCTGTGGTTTACTTTTGAGGTGTATTTTTTATCTTGTGCATTGTCGTGCATCTGAGTGATGGTGTGTATTACCAACAAATAAAACAACGTCAAAATTTGAATAGTAATTCGGTGATCGAGCCTGTGTATATAACAGACTGTAATTTCCAATAATAAGGCAACCAAATTAAAAATCTCTTTATAAATTGATTCTTTTTCACATGGCTTGGTTATAAGTTTGAATCGTCAATTTTGTATGTGATCGTCCCATCTTGAACGCACTTTTAAGTTTCAAACAATTAAACAACCACCTTAGTCTTACATTCGTATACATGTCCGTGAGCAGTTGTTTGTCCTTTTCATTTTTCATGATCAATACAAAACATTATATCATAGAATAATTCAGTTCTACTGAGTTTACCCTTCATTACCGTTTAATACCGTTCGTTATTACATATTACATTAGTTGTGTTGGCACGGTGAAAAGTACCACTTGATGGGTTTTCAAGAACGCCCCAAGGCAGTGAATCTAAATAGACCATCTACTTAGTACCATTGTATTTCTAAATGAAAGAAAGGCACAAAATTAATTTTATTAGGAGTCTGCAGTACCGCCCGCCTTGGAGTTTTATTCCCATGAGACTAACTTTAAATTTCAAACTTCCGATACGCCTTTAATATTGATTCGAAAAAGATTCATCCTTATGTAGTTTAAAAAAAAAATTTAATTGAATTTTTACTATATGGAACATAGAGTATAAAATTCTTTTAGAGCGACTTTAAATTTCTCTTAGGCAAATTTTTGACCCCCAAAAGGTTTTTTTATTACTAATTTGATTTCAATGAAATTCTCAGGTTAGATTTTAATTATTTTAAACTAGGTAATAAACTATAATCGAGCAATTATTTTCAAGTATTAAAAAAGCTTATTTTTCGGAATTTTTGACAGAACTTTAGTTGTTTAGGCTACATGATTTGACTAATGTAGTTGCTATGATCAGTTTATTTTCCCCCATCGCAGCTGAATTGTCGCTGTATGCTGAAAACAACATAACCTTTACTTGTTTATATCTGCTCGCCGTTATGTTATGTTTTGAAATAAAATTTAATTGATATTTTGACAGACCTATTTGTTAAATTAAAATAGATCAACACTGATGTTTACTTGTTGAAGTTATAAATTTTACCAAAAGATAGGCATGTTGATGTGGAATGAATTGCTGTCGTACGGAATTGTGCGATTAACTAATTTATGGGATACAACTAATATCTACTTGGGAGAAAGATTTAAATTGAACAACTAATTAGAATGTGTTGTGCCATTGTAGCCTATGTCTCAGGTAACAAAATATGCATTAATTGTTAAGTAAGCGTAATTCTACAATACTTACATTACCTACTTGATTTTTATTAATTTGCAATCATGGATTTTAAATTGTATTGTTTTTTTCGCTCTACAATCTATTTACCTTTAATAGTGTAAGCATAATTATTATAAGTTACTTGCTTGTTTTGAGGTCTTAGCTAAAATCATTGTTTGTATGTATTTATTTGTAGGCTAGGCCTAGGGATGTACGCCGGTTGACTTCGGACGGTTAGATGACTTGCCACTCTTCACATTCGAAGAGAAGGAAACCTCCGTTCTCTTCCTAAAGAGCAACAAGGCTCCTGACCCGGATGGGATTCCCAAGCGAGGCTTTAAAAAGTATTTTCAATTAATGCTGACTTGTTGTTGAGAATGTACAACGCCCTGTTTGGTAGAAGGGGTGTTTCCGGCTCCCTATGGAAAACCGCAAGACTTAATTGTACGGATCAGCAAGGGCAAAGGTGATCCCGAGCTGTCGTCGTCCCACAGGCCATTCTACACGTTAGACACGGCTGGGAAGCTGTTCGAGAAGCTGATCCGTTCGCGCCTGACCTCTGCCGTGGACGCTGCCGGGGACTCATGCCCCCGTCAGTATGGCTTTCAGAAAGGGACGGTCAACGATTGACGCTATCACCGAAGTCCATGGAGAGCTGTGAAGAGAGCCGAGAGCCACAACCATTTCTCTCGCTGAGTAGAGCTTCTTGTTAAGCTTATGTCAAGAATGCCTTTAACTCCGCGAGGTGGTTCGATATGTTGGATGCGCTTCACAACACCTTTCGCGTTCCTGCATATCTGTTGCGACTCATCGAGGATTATCTCCGCTCTCAAAGCCTTATTTACGACACAAGGGACGGAACGTGGACGATGGAAGTCACTTCTGGTGCCGCGCAAGATTCAATACTCGGCCAGGATCTCTGGAATGTTGCCTATGACAGCCTCCTGAGGTCGGAGATGCCTGAGAAAACCACTTTGGTTGGGTACGCCGATGATGTCACAGCTCTCATTGTCGCACGCAACGTTGAGCTGGCCCAACTAAAGTTGAACCGAGTCATGCGTGTGGTCAACACATGGATGTTCGATCACGGTCTCTCGCTTGTTCTCCGTAAGACGGGGAGTGTGATCCTTACGAAGAAGAGGATAGACACCGTCGTTCTGTCCGAGTGGGAAGGGAGGTGGTCCAATCAACTCGTGCTGCTAAGTACTTGCGGGATTATGGTGGACACCAAGTTAAGCTGGAGGGATCAGATATTCCGTACGGCGGACAAGGCCGCTAAGGTAGTCACTTACCTTAGTAGGCTGATGGCCAATGTCGGGGTTTCCACGATCCAGCAGAAGACGTCTGTTAATGTCCGCGGTTCAGTTCGTGCTTCTTTATGGAGCAGAGGGTGTGGGCAGACGCTCTCGATAAAGAATAGTACAGGTTGCGACTCGCCCCGGGTTCAACGTCGAGCGGCCGCTCGGGGTGTGTTCCGCCTACCGGACAGTGTCCGAGCCTGCCGTCCTGGTGGTCTCCGGAGTATCCCTGTCAAGCTCTTGGCAGGAGAGAGGAAGGCAATTTATCAGAGACAATGCGAGATTGGCAAGGACACGGCAAGAACAGCAGAGCGCTCCCGAACCTTCCAGCAGTGGCAACACAGCTGGGAGCACGACACCGAGGACGATGGACTGCGCGACTTATCAAGCACGTCCAACCATGGGTGGAACGGCGGCCAATTCTTGACAATTCACGGCTATTTTCGGTCGTACCGTAACGGATGTTTAAGACCGGTTCACCGGACTGCATTTATTGCCCGGGCGTTCCCGACGATGCGGAACACACCTTCTTCCGCTGCCCCCGTTGGGAAGGGCCCCGCCTGGAGGCCACACAAATTTTTGTGGTGCATTTTCGGTGGACTCGGTCTGCCAAAAGATCTTGGAGGATGAGGGCAACTGGGATTGTTTATTACAGTTCGTCCGGGGCATCCTCCTGGAAAAGAAACCCGATCTGGACCGCGAAGTGGCCTAGATCCCTTGATCGAGTGGCTGGATAAGGAGCGAGCCCCACCGGCGTTAGCCAAATTTAGGCCTCAGCCTGACGTAATGTGATAAACAATTCCTGGTTAGATTCCTAAAGAGTATAGGAGGTTTTTTAGTGGGTAAGCCCGTTTTTTAGGGGAGCCCTACACTACAGGCTTGCCACCTGTGTGCGAAATGCATTTTTCTCACCTCTCCCTAAAAAAAATCATAAAAAAAGCGTCACCATTGAATAGGCGTCACCTAATAACGTAAAAAGTGAGTAAAAATTCTCGTACGGGACGGACATCGGAGCGTATTCCTAGTATTACACTATGTAATACAAATTACGATTATAGAGCGATTTATGGAATTAAACTACTAAAAAACGATTCCATGTGTTACATAACAATTTGACAATACTTTGTTGTTTATTAATTTAACAATCTGTAATATAAAAACTTTTTATTTAATAGGCATTAAAATTTAATTTAAAATAGCATAAAGATGAGTATTTTTTATCAATATTAGGCCTAAAGACGTAGCTGATATTTGAAATTTAACATTAGTCTTATGGAAATGAATATTCAAGGCGGCCGGTACTGCACTTTTAATGGAATTCTGTATATACATTATATGAAATATATACATATATATATATATATATATATATAATATATATATATATATATATATATATATATATATATATATATCAATAATTTAGAACATGCGTTTATTCCGATAGTTCAGTAGTTCTAATGGTAAAAAGACATATCTGACTTGGTATAGTAAACTGTTTGGATTCATTACAATGAACCAGCTTCGTTTCCTTAATCTTATTCTTGGAAAGGGAACCTCTCGAATGTGATCGATCAAGATATGTCAAGAATAAAAAAATGTTGAGGAAAACGTGGTCCATCAGGCCGGATCCTCGCCTACAGATGGCCCAATTACTGTCCCAACATTCGTCAACAAGAGACCGTAGAACTTGTAATCAATGATAATATGTTTTGTTGGATTTGAGGAAAGGACGGAATAATTCTCTCTCTTGTTTCTTTGCTTGTTGGTTGTGGTTATTTGATTATTACATAACATTATTGGTGATTTTTAACCACAAAATGTATACACTGCAGGGGAAATGTCATATATTCGCGTACGATACTGGATGGGAGATCTCAAAATGCCATTTTAGCCAGACTTATGTAGCAAAACCTGAAAACCCATCTCGTAAAGAGCAGGACCTAAATTATTACGGTATGGTTTCTGTCGATACAGTATATACTTATTTAATGCACTTCAGGGTGTTTTTGTGATTGGAAATCCTTCGACAATTTTCAACAGATTTTTAGTTTTTTGTTGTCGTTGGATAGAGATTGGTTTGTAGTTGTTTTCACAAAAATTCGCTATACATCATTAAAATTTGAAATTTTCCTATTAGAATTACAGTAGCTTCTGGGGAGCTGGGAGCCAAGCATTTGCCTGTGTAAACTCAAACAATTCTTGTAGTCATAGTAATATCATTCATAGACCTGTGCGTTAAAATGCCATAAGTCCAGACGGCTTTTTTCTTTCAAAACGAACTTGTTCGCTTCGCTCACTTCGCAATTTCAGGGCGTTTTAATGTAGGGCATGAGTTTATTTAAATTGTAACACGTAGATTATAGGTCCTCTACTGTTAAACGATGATTTCATCATTGTTGCTAATTCTTTTAAGTTCAAATTTAACTGAAATTCTATAGATTGTTAATTGTTTTATTACTTTACTTTATTTATCTAAATAGTCATAATCAACAGTATAAAGTACTATTATTTGATAAATGATAAATTATTTGTAATATACCTTCATTCAGTAGTTCAATGGACTACAATGGAAAACACCACACGTTTATATTGGAGCACATGGTTCGTGATTTGACAGTTGAGTCAGCTGTTTAAAGAAACTCCTTTTCTTTGATTTACCTCTACGGTTAATTCTGGACTTACAAAATAGGTTTATATAACTATTTTTTTAATGTTTAATTAGTGTTGGCATAGGTCAACATCTAATTCATGTTTTCATGTTCAGTTTCATAATTTTCAACATATTCTTTACTTATTGTTCAAATTTTATTGTAACAGATTGTAAAGTAAATAAATTTGTTAGAAAAAAAAAACCTCTACGGTTAACAGCTGATTTCATCATTGCTACTAATTCTTTTGTTTTTAAATTTATATGCAATTCTATAGATTGCTTAGTTGTTTATCCTTGTTAATGTTTAACTGTTTTTGTATTTCAATTCAAGATTACAACGAAATAAGATTATTCAGCAAACACACATACAAAGAGACCTATATGCATTTGTATCCCAGAACTGAGTTATGTGCAAAGTTTGAAGAAAGTCTTTCGAGATCCGATTCTAGCCGTTTTCGAGATCCGTGTGCATACATACATACACACATAGGGTTGATTCCTTACTCTTATTAGAATATAGGACTGAATGAATCTGGTTAGCATGCCAGCCATATAAAAAGCCGAACAACAAAATGTAATTTAAAGTGCACTTAGACCTTTTATCCTACTTTTGGAACGTTTGTTTATGTACAGTAGATTAGAGTCCCCCATTTCAAACCAGAAAATGCATGGGAACTCAACCATAAGGGAAACGGACACTGCGCCAGCTCATCGTTATCGGTTGGGAACATAAAATGTCAAAATCCATCTCGCGGCGCCTGCGCCAGTTGCCAGGTAGACCCGCGTTGGGGTTGGGGGAGAGAGAGGACGACGCTGGGAGAGGGCCGGATGGCCCAGTGTAATGCGTTTCTCAGAAGTACCCCGTGCCCGTGACTAAACAATATAGGGGAATTTGACACGGATATGAGTCACGGAACCCGGGACTAAGGTTTTGTGAATATTAGAGATTTGCAAGGATATGGATCACTTCCTTTTCAGCTTTTATGCGGCTTTATCCGGACAGGAAGTTGAATCCTAATTTTCTTAAATGTTACAGTGAATTGTACGAGTATCTTATAATATACTTATTTCTAAAAGGGTTTCGTCTGTAACCACCCATTTTTCTCTCGACCTAACTGATTTTTAAGATTGAGGTGTAATTTTAAGCTTATGATGATTAAAAATGTAATTTCGTTTTGGGCTTCGGCCCCCTGTCCGTATTTTATTTTCTAGAGGGCGCTTTATAATGTTGACCAACTTTAAAACAAGCTCTTTAATGTGAACTAGAGATCGCCTCCTGGTCGAAATTCGACAAAATGTCAGTTGATCTAGGCCCAATGTTTAAAAAATATTTGATAACTGAAACATGTGATCTTAGTGATTTGCTATTACACCAGCTGTCCTATGATTCAAGCAAACAACCTTCATCTATAAGATTAACATTGACACTTCAAAAGCTTGTAGGGCGTAGCTTTGTGGGCCAATGTGAATTAAAATGTGATTCTGCTCATCTACAGGACTATACCTTTCTAACGGTATGCGCAGATTTCTCCTACGTTGGGCACAAGCTGAGAAAAAGGAGAAAAGAAACATGCTTGCCCTATTAATATATAGATTGTAATTTAACGGATGATTACCTTCAGATGAATTAAAGCCAGATAGTAGGCTAAACAAAAAAATATAAATATCTGTCACTCCACTAAAAGCAATACGATTATTATTCATTATTACTTCAAAATTAACATTCACGTACTGTTGGTGTGTTTCTCTCACGCACAGAATCATGAAATGCGCAAGCAATTTATTTTGAATCGCTCGATCAAGCAATTTATTTTGATAGAATACAAAAGTTACATCTCGTTCTAAATCAATGAAAGCCCACCAATCCAATATTGTGAATATCAGTAATTACCAAAAACTACAGCTGTACGTTAACAGATGTTTAAAGTGCTTAAACCAATCTCAATGTTATTCTAATAGGAAAATTTCAAATTTAATTTATAAAAAGCACCCTTATTTTAAGTCCGATTATCATAAATTTTTGCTGAAACAACTACAGACCAAGCCCTATTAAAGACACAAAAAACTATTAAAACAGAGCCCTATTAAAAGACAAAAAAAGACAAAAAAAATAAAAAAAATAATCGGTTGAGAATTGTAGGAGGAGTTCTCTAGACTGAAAAACCCTTAGCGGATTAAATAAGTATTGAATCCCA